>BJCO01723530.1:0-10766 GCA_018326465.1 Flaveria floridana | reverse complement strand
TCAATAGTATCAGCAAACATAGTTGAATCAGAGTTATACTCTTACAAGTTGGAAGGTGCCATCACCCCTATAATAATAATAGTATCAGATAATAATAGAAAGAGTTTCCTTTAACTGTCTAAAAGACAGATAATCCCACTTCCTCTCCACGCTCTCACATCCACTTCTTCTTCAGCCATCCTAGCCATCCAGAGTTCTTCTTCCGCTTCTCTTGCTCCAACCTCTGGACGCCATGTGAAGTCATCATGGCCTGAAACTGAGCAGACTGAGAGATCCGAGTGGCGTGCTGGAGTGTCAGCTCATGACAACGGACGGTCTTCAAAATCTCATCCAGTGCATCATCGGAGGGACCTACGTCGCTTGCCCGGCGACTAGATTGGGAGTACCGGTCACCAGCTAGCACACTAGGGCCGTCACACATGCTGCGCCTAGGTGGTATCCAGTGCTCGTCATGTGGCTAGTGTCAGAGTGGGTCAAATGGCGAAGGTGCAGGTATCAGAGTCCTAACAGGTGGAGGGGGAGGAGGTGGCATCCTAAACGAGACTGAGGGTCCTGGCCTAGCACTCTTGTGTGGGCGGGTGATAACACGTGCACCTGGAGGGGGACGTCGAGGAATAGTCTTCTGACTGCTCAGTTTCATCGGGTGTAACGGATATCCAGCCCGGATGTCCGCATCTCTTCATGTATTCCTCGTACTCCGTTTGTGGCGTCGCCTTCCTAAGACTCCCAGTTGGTGCTGTATAGTCAGTTGGGTATGCCAGTGCCTTTCCTTTGTTATCCCTGGCTCTAGTGTCCTGTAAGAAATATCATGAGTAATTTGGTTTCTCATAGCTCATGATTGCAATAATAGTATATTGGTCCATTTGATCAGTATTCAGTGCAGAAGATGGTTTGAATCGTTCAATACCAAAGACACACAACACATACAATGATTTGAAGAACAAAAGAATACCAAAATGACTTCAAATATGTATCAATAAGCAACAATACACAATGGAATGAAATAAGCTCAATATATTCAATGGGAAACAGCTTACAATAGCCTCTTGCAACAGAAATATTCGATTAGGGTTTTTGCAATGATAGCTAACAAAGAACAAAATGAAATATATATATATCAGTCTTAGTTTCGCAGACAGTTTCGTTGTAAGCGAAACTGTGCTGTCAAAACTATAGTTTCGCCCGGCCGAAACTGCAGTTTCGCCGGGTGAACTTTCAGCTGACTGTGAGCAAAACTACAGTTTCGCTCACAGTTTCGCTAGACTACAAAAAGATAACTAAAACTAAACAACTTACAAATAAAATCTAACATTAATCCTATTATATAGAAATGTAAACAAATACTAATCTAAGGTGAGTCCAACCTATACTTGATCTTCAATACTCCCCCTAGGTTGGATCTCACCGACTCTGCTAGTCTTGATATCTCTATTCAGCTCCAGCATCCCATGATCCTGCACCTGATGTTTCTTCTTCAGCTCCTGCAGATTTCCTTCGACAAGCTTCAACACTTGATCCACCTTGGTTGCCTCCTGCTTCATCAGCTCCTTCGGGATGAAGACTCGCTTTTGCAAATTATTTGGTCAAATCCCGGATGTCCATGTTTAGATCATCTTCAGCCCTTACCTTCTGTTCCAGCTCCTTCACTTCCGCACTCATGCCTCTAACCTTGTTTACCACTATCATGAACAGGCTTGCTTCCTTCCTTGTCTCCTCTGCTGCTCCTGCTTTTATATGGTTCTCACATAGAATGAGCAGGTCTTCATCCGAAAATCCAAAAAGCTCCATAGGGTCGAAGATTCGATATTCAATGCCACCCTTCACTCTAATCACTGCCTCCCCCGTCTGGTTATCATAAAACCATTTCTCAAACTCTTGAAAACGTGGTGGGGAAGGATCTGGCAATCTAACCCGATGAACTATTTTTGGTGGCTTCACGCTAAGTACAATCTTGCCTTTACCCGTCACCCAATCTTTATCTTTCTTGGACCTCTTCCTCTCAGCTTTCATATACCCAAATGCTTCAAAGTTATCATTCAGTCCATTTTTAATCTATTTTTCTAGCAACTTGGCTCTTTCACTCAGATCAGCTTGAAGCAGAGGCAAAGATGACAACCTTCTTAAATCCCACCTAGGAAAGGTCTTGAATGCCTTCCTTTTGTGTAAGTATGTAATCTCACCCCCTCTCCTCTTAATCATGAACATCTTGAGGCCGGGGTTATATTTCCAACTGACTATTCTCTTATCCGCCTTCTTCTTGCTCAACCCTTCCATATTTTGGAACAGGGGAGTCAGTTCTTCTGGTTCTTTTTCCTTCACAAACCATTCATTTTTCTCCATCTCAATAATATCATTCTCATTTTCACCCTTTTGAATCACATATGTTAGGGGCCTTTCATCCACCTCGTAGTACTCAGGCTCTGAATCATAATCGACTAGTTGCTCATCCTCAACCTCCTCATCCACCAATCCCCTTTCAATGGGTTGCTCAGAAGCTTCAGCTTGTTTTCCCATTCTCTCTTCCCCAGTAAATCACCTAGATTAATCCCCAGGTCAACAAATCCAGCCTCTATCACTTCGTCAACATGCTCAGCAGTCTCATAATGAGGTTCCTCAGTCCTCCTTTCAGATCCACCTTCTTCTTCTGTAGCTGCACCAAATGTGCCCTCTCCTACCCTGGATGGAGTACCCACATTCAGAAATAGGTACTTAGAAGTATCAGTCAGATCATCTAACTCATGTTGAGTTAGATGATTGGGCAGGCCAGCAGCAGCTTTCAGATCATTCACCTCCTCCAATAATCTCTTGATCAGTTTATATTGATCCACCAACATCCTAGACATTCCTTCCAGCATCTCATCCTTTTGTTTCTTCTCAACTCCTGATTCATCAACATTGTTTTGATCATACTCAGTTTGTTGGAGAGAGAGGTGTTAAGGTTTCTAATCACATCCTTATCTAGACTTGGTCGTCTCTCAGTCTGAGGAGGCTTAGAAAAGGTTTGATGTTTCTGTTTTGTTCTCCTCACAAACTCCCCAGTGTCAGCCTTCTTCTTCGTTTTCTTTTCCTTCTCGGCACTCGCCTGAGATGCCATCTGATTTACCTCATCTTCAAATAAATAATCCTTTTCTCTGGCGTATCTTTTCCTTTTCTTCACATCCTCAGACTGTTTTTGCCTGGTTTCCTCCTCACGTTTACCTTCAGACTCTATTACCCTTCGGATGTATGCCCAACGATCCGGTGTATACATGTTCTCCCATAAATGTGTAATCTTTCCACTAAAGTCATGTCTGATTGCACAATAATCGGAAAAGATGCGTATATTCATTGACACCAGTCTCTTAACTTCTCCGTGCCTGGGCGTCTATTATCACCTGAAGGAATCTGGGATATAGCAGCCATTTGTCCTTTTTTAGCGTCATTACATTTTCAGCCATGCAATCAAAAATCAAACTGGCTATATTTGCTTTTTCCCCTCTATAGCAGATAACCATTGCTTTTGCCCAGTCAAGATTTAGCCCATCTGATCCACCTTTACGGTGATCTAAGCACATAATGAAAACATGAGCTATGTAACTCCACTCCTTGGACAGAAAGGACTTTTTGATTTCACTTCTGGTCCCGAAAGGAGGGCCCTCATATCCCATAGAAATAAACGCATCGAACACCTCCTGATCAGTCAGATCAACTTCTGCTCCAGTATCTTCTTCTGGCCTCAGTACTCTTGAAATAATGTCTTCAGTAATAGTTACCTCGTTATCCAGTACTTTGGCAACGATCCTCTCAGAGTCTCCCCGTGTATTGTACTCAGCAGTACGCCAGAAATCTCATATATGTAAATCATAAATGGTGGGAGAGTGTGAGATAGCATATGCAATTGGAGATCTCTGCAGCCACCTAATATAGTCTCTGAAGCCGGCTGCTTTAGGGTGAGAGTCATCTAAAATGGCTGTAATGTTGTTCCTCTCGTCGAACTTAAGAGTCACCATTTACAACTATGAAACAAAACAGAGCAAGTTAGTAGGTTATCGACAAGAAATAATAAAATAAATATAAAGTTAATATATATATATATATATAGTTTATATATATATATATATAAATATATAGTTATTAAAATATAGTTTCGCTACGACGAGACTATAGATTCGCTGAAATGTTTTAATTTCGACAAGGCATGGAGATAATTTCGTCAGCTGAAACTAACAGTTTCAGCATGACAAAGTGATAGATTTGACTGGCCGAAACAATAGTTTCGGCACAGCGAAACTGAATCTCGATGGCGAAACTGTTAAGTTCGCTCGAACAGCATAACCACACAGTTTCGCTGAAATAAAGAGAACTTTCGTTCAGTTTCGCTGGATGATGTGTAGTTTAGCAGGATGAACTGCGAGACTACCCAACCGTCACAATCAAATACAATCAATTAGTAACCAATAAACCTAGCAAAACTACAGTCCTGAGTTCGAAACTCACTTCTGAAGAGAAATCAAGGGAATAACAGAACAAAATGATTCGAATGTGAAGATTTGGAGATGAAAACCGTAACAACCAAAATAAAACCCTATTTTCGACGAAGATACAGCGAAAATGACACGCTTAGTTTCGTAAGGGTATATAAATACCCGGTAGTTTCGCTGAGCAATAATCACTTTCGTCGGTCACAGTTTCGCGTGAAAAGCATATTTTCGCCCAGGAGAAACTATAGTTTCACTAAGCACAAATGAGCGAAAGACCTCGAGGAGAAAGTGTTAGCGAAGCTGCTGTTTCGTCCGATGAAACATCAATTTCGCCGAGCAAAACTGTCTGCGAAAGTGTAGTTTCGCATAAAACCCTAAAATTTAAGAAAAGAGGATTTCAACCAAATAAAATAAAGAAATAAAATAAGAAAAAGAAAAAAAATAGAAATAAAAATAAAAATAAAAATAAATAAAAATAGAAGTGAAATAAAATAAGAAAGACTAAAATTCAAAGAAAAAGACCCCACACGATCTCACCAGACATCATTTATTTTAGCCGAAAATAGAAAATATCATAGAGAAGAATGAGGAACTGAATGAATCTTCTGGGGAGTCATAGTTTGGTGAGATTGTAGATACATTTGTCCTTTCTTAAGCCGATGCCTTCTTCTTTTCGACAAGTAAACCGTAGCTGTTGTTATCATGTTATCGGTTAATTTAAAAGAAGACATATAAAGACTCAGACCCCACAGGAATTTGGCAAAGACACCTATCCTGTCCTCATGATATTTTGAATGGAAGACAACAACTGATTGGTTACAGCTTTTGACGTATAGAACAGATCTCCCCTTTCTATTTTTGTGAAGAAGCAAGACACAATGTAACATCAGTTGATGAGAGCTCCAAGACAGTACTTACGTACAGCAGAGGGGATCAGCAAGAGGTACTGATGAACACTCCAGGTCAGTACCACCGTACAGCAGAGGAGTTCTTGAAATTATGTCGATGAGAGCTCCAGGTCAGTACTATCGTACAGCAAAGGAGATCATCACGTTGCGTCGATAAGAGCTCCAGGTCAGTACTTCCGTACAGCAGAGGAGATCATCACTCCAGGTCAGTACTACCGTACAGCAGAGGAGATAAGCATAAAAAAACACAGTAGTACACAAAGAGGCTTCAAAAATACAAATATGGATAAACGTAAAGCTTTAGAGAACAGATGCGAATGTTTAGAAACAAGGAAGTATACGACAAGAGCAAATCAACACAGAAGTGCCTCATACTCAATCCTTTTTGAACGAGGACCTGAATCTTTATGAAGGCCAAGGATGTCAAGGGGATTAACCGAGTATTCAAGCCTCTTATATTTTTAGTTAAGCTACAGAAGTACTATCTACTTTGTTTTCAGGTTGAGCCTATCAAGCAAATCCCGACACGATACTGTTGACCTCCTTCAAATTGTTCAGACATCTCAACAGAGCACAGGTTCTGCAAAAAGAACAAAAAGCAGCTATAAATTCCTTCATATTATTATAATTATATACTTATTATTATTATTATTATTATTATTATTATTATTATTATTATTATTATTATTATTATATATATGTATATATATATATATATATATATTATATATATATTTTTTAATGCTTTGATACTAATACTCCCGTAAAATTTCTGCAATGAATAGG
Organism: Flaveria floridana; assembly: GCA_018326465.1. Taxonomy (NCBI): domain Eukaryota; kingdom Viridiplantae; phylum Streptophyta; class Magnoliopsida; order Asterales; family Asteraceae; genus Flaveria; species Flaveria floridana. Next base: position 4,612 of record BJCO01723530.1, on the reverse strand, counting down.
TGAAGAATTTTTTTTAAATATGAAAGAATGGCGAGGAGTGGTGGAACAAATGAAAATAAAAGAAAAATAAAAGAAAGAAAGAAAAGGAAACAGCAGAAATAAATATGAATAAAATAAATACAATAGAGTTTGAGGAAAGAAGGGTTTAAAAGGATATTAATCCCAGCATGGAAATCAATTCATAAAAACGAGGTTTGTCAAAGGTTTTTGTGAAAAGATCTACTTTTTGATTTTTTGTGTCAATGGGAATGATATTAATGAAACCCTTTTCCTGTGCGTCATGGATTGCATGAATCCATGTCTCGATGTGCTTGGTTCGGGAATGATGAATTGGATTCTTGGCAATCCCAATGGCTGCTTCGTTGTCACAGAACAACGGGGTATGAAGAAAGTTGATCCCGTAATCCATCATCTGGTGCTGAATCCATAGCACTTGGGAACAGCAACTAGAGGCAGCAATGTATTCTGCTTCTCCTGTTGAGTGAGAGACAGTGGCCTGTTTCTTGCTTTGCCAAGAAACGAGACAATTGCCCAAGTATTGACAACCTCCGATAACTGACTTTCTATTTAACCTGCAGCCGTTGGAATCACTGTCACAGTAAGCATGTAAATCAAAATTCCTACAATAAGGATACCAAAGTCCTAAATGAGAAGATCCCTTTAGATAATGAAAAATTCGTTTGACGGCCTTGTCATGGGACTCTTTAGGAGCTGACTGGTATCAAGCACAATATCCTACAGCAAAGGTGATGTCAGGACGACTTACTGTAAGATACATAAGGGATCCAATCATGGATCTGTAGAGATGAGGATCAATTGGTTTCCCGTTCTCATCAGGAGTGAGACATGTTTGAGTAGTGAAGGGAGTCATCTCAGAAGAAGTATCATCCATTTTAAATTTCTTCAACATTTCTTTAATATACTTTTCTTGATGAATGAGAATTCCCTCTGGCTTTTGTTTGACTTGCAACCCGAGGAAAAAACACATCTCTCCCATCATGCTCATTTCAAATCGGGTTCGCATAACCTCCTCAAACTCCCGACATAATTGTGGATTGGTGGAGCGAAAAATAATGTCATCGACGTAGACTTGCACGATCAGCATCTCACCATCTACCTCCTTCTTGAATAACGTCATGTTGATGGTGCCTCGAGAAAAACCATTGCTTAAGAGATACTGTGTTAAAGTCTCATACCAGATTCGAGGTGCCTGATGAAGACCGTAAAGAGACTTATCCAGCTTGTATACTTTGTCAGGAAAGTCTGGATCCTCAAAGCCTGGTGGTTGACACACATATATCTCTTCATCAATGTCGCCATAGAGAATGCACAATTCACATCCATCTGATAGACTTTAAATTGCTTGTGACCAGCATGCGCCAAAAATATTCTGATAGCTTCTAGACAGGCGACAAGCGCAAAAACATTGGTGTAGTCAATCCCTTCTTCTTGAGCAAAGCCTTGGACCACTAGTCTGGATTTGTTTCTTACCACGATGCCCCGATCATCAGGTTTGTTCTTAAACACCTATTTCGTTCCAATGGGGCACTTGTTTGGTAGAAGATCGACCAGAGTCCACACCTTGAGTTTCCGAAACTGTTTCAATTCTAATTGCATTGATTCAACCCAGCAAGGATCTTGAAGAGCTGCATGAATGTTTTTATGAATGATTTGTGATATAAAACAAGAGAATATGCAGACATTAATCAAACCAGATTGACTCCGTGTGTGAACTCCATCAGTGATAGATCCTATTATGTTATCTTGCGGATGATCTTTCAAGGTCTTGAAATCGGCAGTCATGGGTGTGATGTGAGTGGGTGGTTGGTTAAGAGATTGAAGAAGATGGAGAGGTAGAGAGAATTAGGGAAATGGGATAGGTTGGTTGGGATGTGGTATATAAAGGTGATGAGGGAATTGATGTTGACACAGGTAGGGGTGGAACATCAAATGAGGATGAAGAAGATGCAACATCAACTGATGTAGCCTCATTTGCAGGTGTGATAGGTGGGACAAGAGGTTTGACAGGTAATGGAGTGGGAGGGATAATGTTTGTTGTAACATTGGAGATGGACGCATCATCATCGAAAATTGGAAGATTAAATGATTTGAACAGCGTATCGGAGTCAAAGAAGCAAGCTGGTTCTGAAGGAAGATCAGATGAATTAGATTCCTGCCAATCAACATAAAATGACTCTTGAACGATACGTGTTCTCTTGTTATATACCCGATAAGCCTTTTGTGAAAAAGAATAGCCTACAAAATAACATTCATCAGACATGACGCCAAATTTTGTCTTCTGCGCTTGAGTGTTCAATAAAGTGCACGAGCAACCGAATGGTCGAAAGAAGTCGATCAAGGGCTTTCTTTTGTGAAATAATTCATATGGAGTCTTCATCTTATCCTTGACTATCAACACCCTATTGAGAACATGTGAAGCACAATCCACTACCTCGGCCCAAAAGATGATGGGTAAGGGGGATTCTATTAGCATTGCACATGCAGCTTCAATGAGGGTGCGATTCTTTCGTTCAGCCATACCATTCTGTTGAGGGGTCCTCGCAGCACTGTATTGTCTTAATATTCCTTTCGCAGCACAAAAAGAATCAAATATTTGATTTCTAAATTCTATACCGTTGTCACTTCGGATCGCCATTACCTTCCTCTTGCTTATCGTTTCAATCAAAAGAATTAAATTTTACAGCTCCTCAGCAGCTTCTCCTTTGTGAGCAAGAAATCTCACCCATGAATATCTGGAATAATCATCTGTAATCACAAGGCAGAAAGATTTCTTAGCAATAGATTTAACACTGATTGAGCCAAACAGATCAGTATGTAACAACTCGAGGGGATTTGAAATGCTATTTTCAATTTTAGGTTTGTGTGGTTTCTTATGTTGTTTTCCTTTTGCACATGCCATGCATTTCTCAACCATAGAAAAGTCTTTTAAAGGTAATCCCGTAACAAGATTGTTTTTAACTAATTTGTTTATGATTTTGAAATTATTGTGGCCCAATCTATGATGCCATAAGAAAGAGGTGGAAGCTTTAGAAAGATGACAGGTGACTGTAGATGATGAATCCTTTGAATTCATGTCAAGAAAGTATGTATCATGCTTCCTTGGAGCCTGCATGAGTACCATATTATCTAGAATATCAATCTTAGATTTCAAAAAGAGACATTCATTGGACTTGAATAAGACCGGAATGCTTTTATCACAAATCTGAGAAACGCTCAACAAATTGAATGCAAGCTCGGGTACGAAGTTGACTTTCTCCAAGGTAAGTGAGCCATTGGAAACTTTGCCTTGACCTATCATCTTTCCTCCCTTCTTGTCTCCGGCGAAAGCAACGTAACCACCAATAATTATCTGGTAGTTAGTCAATAAATATTTAAGCCCTATCATATGTCTTGAGCATCCACTATCAACATGCCATATGCTATTTACAACTTTAGTGGATGACTCCTGCAGAAATATCAAAGAAAGAATTAACCAGGTGAAACAGGAACCCAAGTTTGAATGATTTTAGGTTTAGGTGAAAGAGATTTCTTACAAAATAACTTATTAACTATTTGATTTAATCTATTCCCAAAAGAACTTCTATTAACATTTCTATGATGAAGCTGGGGACAGTGCTTAACAACATGATCATCTTTACCATATTGAAAACAGTGTGGTTTTAATCTAGGTTCATTATGTAATGAGGTAGGAAGTTTATCAATGTATATTTCCTTATCACATTCAGATAATCTCGAATCATCATCACTGTATGTCGCATACATGTTAACAGAGTTGTCTTTATTTGAAAAAGAATGATTATGTACTAAAGAAGATGGGATATCATCTGAGATACATGTGGTACTAGTACCACTAGTACTTACTTCAGATGATGATATAATCCTATCATTAAACACATAAATTTTGGAAGTGGTAAAGATGGAATGGGGTGAGAAAAGAATTTTTCAAAAGAGTTAATTTTAATTTCCTCATCACTTTTCATAGTAGAATTAGACACAAGATCAACACAATCAATAGATGTATCAACATCACAATCTACAGCATTTAACGAGCAAACAAAAACATCACTAGAATATAATGAAATAGAGTCTTTTACAGCATTGCTAGAAACAAAAATAGAATTTAAACTAGAGTTATGATCTAAAACAGAATGTTGAGGTTTAGGTGTACTAAGGCTAGAGCATCCAAGCCCTCTACTTGGTCCATAATCGTAGTCCTCACGAACATGCATAGGATTCACACCATCTAAACATGCAGACATACTGTTAGAATCTATTTGGATCAAATTATTAGAAGGATGGGGAACGGGCATTGGTGAATAACAGTAAGTACTTGAAGAAGGATAAACCTTAGCATTTTCATAGCCGAAACCTGTTTTAATCCTAGCCCCCCGTTGAGATTTACATAAATCATCATGTTTCATTCCCGATATGGTCAATTTCTCAAGTTTTGACTAAAGCTTGCTTGTTTCAAACTCAGCAAGAGCAACCCTTTCAGTTAAACTATTAACCTCAACATTTCTTTCCAAAACAATTCTTTTTAGATGATCGTTTTCTTTTAGGGCCTCATTTAACTTAACAAAATATTTTGACT
>BJCO01723486.1:0-11817 GCA_018326465.1 Flaveria floridana | reverse complement strand
TATATATATATATATGCGTGTGTGTGTGTGTTTACACACACAAATATAACACAAGTGATTAGTAAAAGTAAAAGCAAAAACTTAGGCAGCAGTTGTTGGGGCTTCTGAGAAAGTTTCATGTGTTGATAAAATAACTCATAAGAGAATATTGGGGACTAACGCTTCCTTTAATAATATTATCAGAAAATAGACGCTTGGCCAAATTTGTGTCCTTTATCCTGTCAAAGCCGGTTACAAGTTTTTAACGTGTTTACCGACTATAACGAGTCAAACTCAAACGTACAAATGAGTCAAACTTCTGTCAAAATAATTCAAATTGGATTTGTTCAAGGCCACCTTCTTAGGTATTACATATATGCGGCTGACCCGAGGATTTGGACAGGGCACGAAATCATTACAATACTACGGCCCGGGCCTTAAGAACTTGTCGGTATATCTAATTGATTTCTAAAACGAGTGGACGAGATAATGATAGCAATAATGGTAATAACGAACGTAACTACGAAGCGGAATAAACACCAATCTAATATCCAATCAAAGTGAACAAAATAAACACAAAACAAAACCTGTTTTGAGGGCTGTTCTTTGATCAAATACAAGACAGAAAACTGCAGCACAAACAAAATAGAACAGTAGTCTATTCAGGGCAGCAACTCAGCCCCTTTGTGGCGGCTGTGGTGGTTGAGGCAGGTGGTTTATCGGCTGCAAAACAGCAGCCCTACAGTGAGCTGTTGGCGGCGGTAGTAGACAGCAGCAGTAATGCTGCTGTTCTCGGTAGAAAACACAATCACAATCACACGAGCACAAAATATAATCAAAGCAGTGAAGAACACAAAGATTTAACATGGTTCGGTTAAGGATTGACCTACGTCCGCGGGCTACGAACCAGGGTTTCTTTTATTACTTTCAAGACTAAAGATTATAAGTACAGTATGTGGGCATTTATAATAAAAGACGAAAAAATTTAACTTAAATAAGTTGTGGCATATTAGGGTTAGGGCCGGCTGCCCCTAACCCCTTTCTGCAGCTTGTCTACGGGTTGTTTCAAGGCCCGAACCAAGATGGATCGAAGCCCACAACACAACAATCTCCCACTTGGGCTTCGAAACATCTTTACTAGCACTTCACATTAATGCACCAAAAACTTCAACATGCTTCCACCTGGATGCGTGAAACATATGCCCCTGCACATGTCTCGTACTTCTGTAATCTTGAACCTTTATGAAGAGAACCCTTCATACCACCTGATCCATAGCCGCCTTTATCTGCAATTAACCCTGAAGGCCAACTGAAGCTACATAGAGCTTCAGTTTATCCAACGTGACAACTTTAGTGAACATGTCAGCTGGATTCTCGTCCCTTTTGACATTATTCAACTAGATAGTACCATCATTGATTAGCCCCCTTATGAAGTGATATCTCATATGAATATGCTTAGTCTTCCCATGATAAACTAGATTCTTTACAAGTTTCATAGCACTTTCATTATCACAGTACAACGAATACTCTACCTGTTTTCTGTCTAATTCACCCAAAAAAGTCTTCAAACAAACAAGCTCTTTACTAGCCTCAGCGACTGCCATATACTCAGCCTCTATAGTTGAAAGTGCCATGCTCTTTTGGAGCCTAGACATCTAACATATTGCAGTATCCCTAATAGTAAACACATACCCTGTTGTACTCTTGTAGGTCTCTTTACATCCACCCAAATTTGCATCAGAATAACCCCTGAGAATTGCATCTCTACCCCTGAAACATAAAGCCTTCTTTGAAGTACCCTTTAAATATCTAAGCAGCCATTTAACTGCTTCCCAGTGTTCTCTCCCTGGATTGGACATAAACCTGCTAACAACTCCTACTGCATGAGCAATATCAGGCCTTATGCATACCATTGCATACATAAGACTGCCCACAACTGATGCATAAAGAACCTTTGCCATGTCGGCCTTGTCTTCATCTGTCTTTGGAGACTGATCTTTAGAAAGCTTAATATGACTACCCAGCGATATATTTCAGGTAGTTGTCCTCTTATTATTCATCTTAAACTTCTCTAATATTTACTTAATATACTTTTCTTGAGACAACATTAAAGAACCGTTCTTCTGATTCCTGGTGATGTTCATGTCGAGTATATGCTTAGCTGGACCTAGATCTTTCATTTGAAACTCTTCAGACATCTGTCGTTTTAATATGTTGATCTCTGACATGTCTGAGCTGGCTATCAGCATATCATCCACATAAAGGAGAAGGATGATACAGGAATTCTTGAATTTCTTGAGATAGCAGCAATGATCCATCTCGCATCTCCTATACCCATTTCTGCTCATAAAATCATCAAACTTGATATACCACTGCCTGGGCTCCTGCTTCAAACCGTAAAGACTCTTCTTTAGTTTGCACACCATGTTTTCCTTACCAGCTGTCTGAAAACCCTCTGGTTGTGCCATGTAGACATCCTCCTCAAGGTCGCCATGCAGAAAAATCATCTTTACATCTTACTGCTCTAGATGTAAGTTTTCTGCAGCCACAATACTCAACACCAGTCTGATTGTAGTCATTTTAACCACAGGGGAAAATATTTCATTGTAATCAACCCCGTGTTTTTGTTGGAACCCCTAACTACCAATCATTCTTTGTATCTCTTAGTTCCATCACTTTCATCCTCGATTCTGTATACCCATCTATTTTGCAGAGCCTTCTTTCCTGCAGGAAGTTTAGTAAGAAGCCAGGTTTGGTTCTTTTCAAGTGAACCCATTTCTTCTTTCATTGCCCGCTCCCACTGAGACGAATCTTTCATACTGATAGCCTCTGAGTAGCATTGTGGTTCACCATTTTTAGTGAGAATAAGATAGTTAACCGATGGAGAATATTGTTGAGGAGGTACAGACGTTTGAGTAGACCTCCTAACCCAATGTGAATTATTTGGATTTCCTGAATCACTTGTAGGTGAGGACTGTTCATCCACAGGATCTGAACTCCCACTATCAAAGAGATCTTCTTGTTCACTAAATTCTTCCTGATAATTATCTTCAGTTTCTGAACTTTCTTCTTCTGTATTTTGACTTTCTATCTCTGACCCATGGCTTTCTGAACTCTGGTTGTCATCTTCAAACACCACATAATCTTTATGAGTTTCTGGTATGGTTGAACCCTTATCTTTGTAGAGTTTAGTTTCATAAATACTGGATCTCGACTCCTTATAGTTTTCCCGGCTTCAAAATCCCAAAGCTTATATCCCATCGATTCAGATCCATAGCCAATGAAGGTGCATTTATTTGCCTTGGGTTCAAGCTTATCCCTCTCAAAGTCTTTCACACCAATGTAGGCATCACAACCAAATACCTTTAGATGTTTGTAACTAACCTCTCTTTCAAGCAATTCCTCTTCTGGTATTTTGAAATCAAGAGGAACCGAAGGTCCTCTGTTTATCGGATATGCAGCAGTGTTAACTACATCAGCCCAAAAAGTTTTAGGAAGCCCTGCATTCAGTCTCATGCTCCTGGCTTGTTCATTCAACGTCTTGTTCATTCTCTCAGCTACTCCATTTTGTTCGGGGGTACCGGGAACCGTCTTGATCATCTTGATTCCTTTTTCAGCACAATAATTCACAAATCCATTGCTGATATATTCCCATCCATTATCTGACTTTATGCATTTCACCTTCAGATTAGTTTCCTTCTCAACAGCTGCTTTCCATTTCTTGAAAACATCAAACACATCATACTTGTTCTTGAGAAAATAAACACATACCTTGCGCGTCGCATCATCAATGAAGGTAATAAAATAGCTAGAGCCTCCTAATGATCTCACGAGGGTTGGTACAAACACATCAGTGTGGACAAGTTCAAGTTTTTCAGCCTTAGGTGTCTTTCCCGTCTTCACAAAAGTAACACGTTTCTTTTTACCAAGCACATATGGTTCGCAGAATCCAGTTTCAAGTTCTACTTTCTTCAAATCTAGGAATTTACCTTTCTCTGCTAGTATCTTCATACATTTCTCACTCATATGACCAAGTCGCTGTTGCCACAAACTGGATTGACTTGGTCCACTAGTGACTATGTTCACGTCACCTTCCGGTACCTCAACCATGTACAAAGTACCTTTCTTTTTCCCACGAGCAACTACCAAGTTTCCTTTGACGACTTTCCATTGTCTACCCCCGAACAACACATCATAACATTGGTCATCTAGATGCCCAATAGAAATTAGCATCTTCCTCAACTTAGGAATTACCCTAACATCTTTCAGTGTCCATGTATTTCCTAGAGGAGTCTTTAGATCAATGTCTCCCATCCCGGTAATCTCCAGAATCTGATCATTAGCCAAACGAACCTTGCCAAAGTTTCATGTTCTCAAATTCCTCATGTTCTTTGAGCTAAAGGTAGCATGAAAAGAAGTGCTAGAATCCATGATCCATGAATCGGTGGTGTTCTTAACGCAACAGATAAGAGTATCATCATTTGTATCATCTATAGCAGCGTTAACCTCTTTCTTTTCTTTAGATGTCGATGGTTTAGGACATTGACTTTTGAAGTGCCCAGTCTCCTTGCAATTCTAGCAAGTAATATCTTTTCATGGTCTTGATTTACTTCTTCTCTTTGATTTATATCGGCCCCTGTTAACTCCTCATTCATTCTTCCTTCCTCTGCCTTCAGTACTCTACAATGAACTCGAAGACTTACCAGTGCTCCTCCTTCTAATGTCCTCACTCATAATCAGGTCACGAACTCCATCAAGTTTAAGCTTAGTGTTTCCAGACGAACTGCTAACGCCTGTAACGATTCCTGACCAGCTTTCAGATAATGAGGATAATAATAGTAAGGGTAGGACTTCATCATTGAATTTGATATCGACGGACACTAGGGGAGAAATAATAGAGTTAAAGTTGTTAATGTGAGTATTAACAGAGCCACCTTCCTTCAATCTCGTGTTCACAGGTTCCCGAATTAGAAAGACCTTGTTGGTTGCGGACGGCTTCTCGTACATGTTAGACAGTGCATCCATGACGCCTTTGGCTGTCGTTTCCTTCAGGATGTTAAAGGAAATATTCTTGGTCAGCGAGAGTCTAATCACATCAACAGCTTTCCTATCAAGTGAAGCCCAATCAGCATCTTTGGTGTTTTCAGGTTTATCACCCAACAACGTTGCACTCAAATCTTTCTGAACAAGTAAGTCTTCAATCTGCATCTTCCACCATCCAAAATCGACGCTAACAAACTTCTCAATTCTCGTTTACCCTCATCAGCCATAATACCGTAGATCAAAGGATGAGAGCAACCAAGGCTCTGATACCACTTGTTAGGTATTACGTGTATGCGGTTGACCCGAGGATTCAGATAGGGCACGAAATCAATACAATACTACAGCTCTGGCCTTAAGAACTTGTCGGTATATCTAATTGATTTCTAAAATGAGTGACGAGATAACAATAGAAATAATGGTAATAATAAACGTAACTACGCATCAGAATAAACACCAATCTAATATCCAATCAAACTGAACAAAAATAAACACAAAACAGAACTTGTTTTGAGGGCTGTTCTTTGATCAAAAACAAGACAGAAAACTGCAGCACAAACAGAATAGAACAACAGTCTGCTCAGGGCAGCAACTCAGTTCCTTTGCGGCGGCTGTGGTGGTGGAGGCAGGTGGTTTATAGGCTGCAAAACAGCAGCCCTACAGTGAGCTGTTGGCGGCGGCAGTAGACAGTAGCAGTAATGCTGCTGTTCTCGGCAGAAAACACAATCACAATCACATGAGCACAAAATATAATCAAAGCAGTAAAGAACACAAAGATTTAATGTGGTTCGGTCAAAGATCGACCTACGTCCACAGACTACGAACCAGGGTTTCTTTTATTATTTTCAAGACTAAATATTACAAGTACAATATGTGGGTATTTATAATAAAAGACAATAAAAAAACTTAACATAAATAAGTTGTGGCAGATTAGGCTTAGGGCCGACTGCCCTTAACCCCTTTCTGCAGCCTGTCTGCGGGCTGTTTCAGGGCCCAACCCAAGATGGATCGGAGCCCACAACACAACACAACTATGTCGAAACCTCGATCTTGAGTTCGGATCAAGATTGCTCGACGAGCCTTGTTCCCTGTTTAATATATTCAAGAACTAGGTCACGCTCAAATTCATGAAACTATCAACCTGGCGAGTCAAGGTCGAAATTAGGCTAAAGGTAGTAGAACACAGCTCAAGCTTTATGTCAACCAAATTAGGCTAAATGTAGTAGAACACAGCTCAAGCTTTATGTCAACCATACACATTCGCAACGCTGTTACATCCTATTTCCTGCTTTGATTTATAATCTATCTGAAAAGTTTAAGATTAATCCACTTCCAATAAACACAACAAAACGATTGAACTCTTTAGCTAATGATTTGAAAGCTCGTAAAGATGTCTATCCACGTATGGTTCAATGTTCAAATCCCATGTATAAGCCGTCCCTTCTAAAAAAACTTAACAAGTTGAGTTTTTGTCATACAACAACATTCTTATGGGCAGGATTCTTTAAGGTTTGCAGCAGCCGAGTTTTTAAAATGTCATCATCCCAGCGCTAATACACGAAATGACAATCACAAAGGTATTACAGAACTATGTTGTAGCTGGTCGGGGTAATTTGACCAACTCCCAACGAAAATACAAAGAAATCATCTCCAATTATTCCGACTTCTGCTATGAAAATGCAGATGAGGCGGTTAGCGGAAGTAAACAGACACCATAGGGATGTCAATGTCATTCTCCTCCTCATCTTCACAAGCCACCATCAGATCCAGGTGGCGGCGATATGGTGGAATCTCCATCTTTGCCACATCCCGAGCCAAATCCACCACCTTCTTATCCATCCGGTCTTTATGCCTAGGAAACATGCTGTTATACAACAAACAGCTTCCACACGAGATGCTATAAGCATCAAGTCCCTTATCAGCAAGCCATTTGATGAGCTCCGTCAATGTAGGGTTGCCCTTAATCGTCCATCTGTCCCACACGGTCCAGCTCATATCCTGGTGCTTGATTACTTTTGGTGGGACCGGCTCAGCCATGGAGAAAAGAGGGAGTGCCAGGTTAGCAAATGTGTTACGGTAGTCCTCCACTTTGTGGCCCCCGTCGATAACCTTGTAGAGCTCCAAACTGACCAAACCGGTGGCCATTGCAGTTGATGTGGCGATTGCAGGAATAATTCTTCCTGCTATGAATTTCGCTCTCAGTTTGTCAACTTCAGGGATGCTGTAATTCCTTGCTCTCATATTGGCCAGTCCAGCAATGAAATCCATGTGGTAGTTGGTGTCATCATCCTGCAAAAAACAAAGTGTGTTTAGCATGAAGTATACGTGCAAACATAATAGAGGTGGCAGGATGGACGGATCAACTCAAAATAGGCTCAGGTTGGAACGGTTTTTCAAGGGTCAAACCAGGACGGGTTATGTTGGGCTGACCCCCAAACATCTTTTGTTCATTCCAAAACAGGTTGTGTTTTAAGAAAATAAAATTTTAGAAAAAAACACAGAAAAATATAATGATAATAATAATCCAAATCTGTGCAAAAACTTTTTAAAAGGTCGTTTGCAATAAACCTATACTTTTGGCATCTGTAAACCTGTTAAAGATCAAGCCCAACCCAAATTGATTCATAAGTAAATGGGCCAAAACTGACACCTACAAAGAAATAAGTAAAAACAAGTGGGAACCTTCTCAAATTGAATAGGTTTCATGACAAAACCAGAAGGAAGAGTCTTTCTGCGTTGTTCTAGCTTCTTGATTAGTTCATCAATAACTGCAGCATCATCTATCGATGCAGAAGATAAGCTGGTAGCATTCTCATCAGTCTCGATTTTGACACCCTGTTTTGGTTGAAAGTCAGGAACAATAACCTTGTCAACAGCCTCAGCCAGTTTCTTGGGATTTTTAGCCCAATCAGGAATTGGGATGCCAAATGTTTCAGCCCGAAGAATGGAGCCCGCCAACACAAAGTTAAGGTGGCTCAGGTCAGAAACAGAGAACTCCAGTGGACGTGGGAAACGCTTGGGGGCTGACCAAAATGGAGCTCCGTTACTGGTCACCGCATCTTCTGGGAATGTATAAATCAGTTGCTTCATACGGTTAGAGAAGTAATCTTCAAACCTGAAAATAGATTTATAAATGTGAAATAAAGATAACACAAGCATTATACAGTATGAACAGCATATGGATCTGAATATAAGAGCACAAGAAATATACACTCGAGGTAGCAGGTCGGGTGGGTTGGCTTACAGGTCAAAATGAGTTGAGTTGAGACATAATATTTTCAGTACAGGTGTTTGAAACACTCAATTGTACACTCGTAAAAAAATGTAAATTGTTAACGAAGTTAATTATAGAAAATATTATTACAGTAACAGTAGAGGTCTATGAATAAAAAGAATTCAAAGGTTGTAGACTTGTAGTGCTTGGCAAATGACGATTTGCAACCCATTCCTCCTTTCCCTATTGGAAGATTCAATTAGATATTAGAATATACCCGAATCAACCCACTACAGGCCAAAGTTGCTACCTCTTACACACACTTTATTTCTATCATGTTTGTGCGTTTGCATGACAATAAATATATAATGCAAGAAAAGAAAAAAACAAAGTGAACAAGGGTACTACTTTAGACGAGCCCAAGTGATGCAATCTTGGAATGTTTCACATCTTTCCCTGTCAAGACACTCAAGAACCCGCTCTAAGTTATCCCGAGCCTGAGCATCACCAGCGTTCCTCATTGCAGTTGTATACTCACTGGGGTTTGAAAGATAGGCGTTGACTTCTGATGGGGTTTTCTCAAGTAACCCTTCAAACTCTGACCGTGCCCAAGTCAAACAATGGTCAATGTTATGTGGGAACGAATGCACAGTACACATGGGTGCTTGCTTCTCTGGTGGGTCCCTAGAGGCACCATAGTTTTCAGTCAAATGAGGAATAACCATCTGAGTGTTGCATTTAGCACCTAGTGTACCAGACTCAAGAAGTGGCTTCTGGAAATATAAGCATCTTTGATCAACATAAAGTCTTGCATTGACATTATCTAAAGCATTAATGACAACATTCAAATTCTCCCAGAAAGTATCATCAAACACGTTTTCGGTCTCTGGGCCCACACGGTTTTGTAAAGCTTCGATCTGAAGACGAGGGTTGATCAATGCAGCTGCTGAAGCAGCAACAGTGGATTTGGCCTGCCCAATATTCCAGTCACGAAACAAAAATTGCCTGCTAAGATTGCTTTTTTCAATCACATCATCATCAGTGACTGTTAATTTCCCATGAGGGCCACATGAAACACCCATCAAAGCTAAATTTTTCAAAAACTCGCATCCCAATGCACCAGATCCTACAACGAAAGACCGAGTGTTTTCCAGTTTTTTCTGGAACTTAGCCCCAAATACTGAAATCTGGGCATCATAACGGGTGTTCAAAGGTTTGTAGTCGCTGGGTTCCAATGGTTCCGTAGGAAGTGACTCGACCGAATCAAAATAAAAGAACTGTAAAACATAATGAAAAAATATCAGACCAACTCAGGAATAGTGTACACTAGGGGTGGCATTTTTTACCCATTTACTAATGGATGTGTTGATATGGGCTGTATTTTATCTCTGGTGTCAAATAGTACATATGGATTGAACGTCACCCACCGTCTATTTCAGTGCATACAACCTCTTAAATCATTTTAATAGAAGTTTTTAGTTTACTAGTTCAATAAAATTGTATGAAAATTTTACAAAGAAGACAAAAAAGAGTTTACAGAAAGACCAATTCCCACCTAGCCCAATGCCACCTCTAGTGTAGAACATAGAAATAATCTCAACAAGCTGAACTGAGAGAGCAGCGCATATGTTTAAATAGGCAAATAACATGTCCATACTAACCTGAAGAAGTGGATGAAACTTTCCAGAACATGCCTTGACAACTTCTTGACCAACTACGCCACCAAACATGGCAGCCATGGGATTAAGCACAGCTCGGGCCCCATAAGCAAAATAACGCAAAATTTTTGGATTTAAATCATCTAATTTTCCATCACCCAGGCTCTCATTCATGGTGGTGGCAATAGAAATCAACTTCTGTGCATCATCATCCGACCCAGCGACAGGGAACCGCCCGAATTCACACATGAACTTATCAAGTGCTTGGAACGCTAGATGCAAAAGAGGAGGGCGATCAAATTTAGAGAAATCACTCAATAGAAACTCACCCGGAGTTTTAAGAGCTTCTTTTAAAGGCTTAAAATTCAAGACCTTTGACTGTTTGACTTGAGTCACGATACCACCCTTGACATAGGTGCCAAATTTGGTGGTGTCTTCTTCAAGAAAGAATGAATATGGTCGGCAGTTTTTGACCTTTCTTGGTTTTCCATCATTAAGTTCTGTCATCCCATGAATTTCAGAAAATATGACAAGATCACCATCTTGGAACTCCAACCTTTCATCATCAACACAAGTTACAAGTGCAGGGTTATCGTTGCTAATGGAAGCAATGATGCCAGTATGTGGTTCCTCCCCATCAACATCAATTACAGTAAACTCGGGGCCGAAGTCACAGAAAATGTTACCAAAAAGTCCTCTGACTTCAGTCTTGATGAAAGCAATAGGAGGTTGATGGTTGTGGCAATAATCGTCAAACTCGATAGCTTTTTCTAAGTTGATGCCTGTAAAGACCACAGCCTGTAATATCATATAATAAATCGTCAGAAAACTGTGCATATATGCAATAAATCTTATTGCCAGAACAGCAGGATTATCAGTCCTCTGTTGAAAATCTGTATAATTACTTTGTTGTTTTAGGTGATTGCATAATAAGTTAGTTATTTTAAATCCTCTTAAACTAGCTGTATACATCTAGGCTTCCAGTTATAGGATTTGTTTTGATAGTTCACAACTTTGGATTCCATGATTGTCATGAATTTAGTAGGAAAGGGCTATCTTGTAAAAAAGCAAGTTAAAAGGCTAAATGTGAAAACTGAAGCGACGATAAATATTAGTGAATTTAGTGTTTATTTTTAATTTGCAAGGCAGTAAAGAAAGAAAGTGTTCTAGAAGGAGAGTTGAAAAGCTGTGATTCAAGCTTGAATACAAACACAAAATTGCGGAGCTTGAAAGAGTATAATAACATTTATGAAAGTAGTATGGCCCAATTGAAGTTTCTCAAGTGTTCTTGAGGTAAGTTCTATATTTAAGCTTTATGTTTTTCTGTTGTGGCTCAATGCAAGATGAGAATGAGAGAAAAATTGCTAGTAACGAAAAGAGATGTAGAATAATTATTTATCATACTCGATCAACAAAAAACAAAAGAGTAAGTAAGATTAAAGTGAAGCATTGTTAGGTTAGTGTTCTAGAAAGAATAAGCATTCAATAGTGGCCCGACCATGAATTTGCAATTAGATCTTGCTAAACTCAAGCCATTATGTTGGTTTAGGACTCTAAATATGTTTATATGAACTGTGTTAACTAATTGTAAGAAATTTGACAGGTGAGGGCTAAACCATAGTCACATGGATCGCGGTACGTTTCGGTACGCGGTACGGAAACAGGTACGCGGTTCGTCAATGTATAAAATTCGGTACGCGGGGGGGTAGGTTCATTCGGAACGCCAATTCGGTACGCGGTACGGTGTACCATATAGTGCGGTACACCGTATCCTATAAAAACAATCTATATTATATTTTTCAAAGATAGTGAGTGAATTACATATTAAAAAACAACACATTTTATAAGCATATTAGAAAACTTCCATAACCAAACGATTCAAAACTTCAAAACAGATAGTTCATATTTCATAACTTCATATAAATA
>BJCO01723466.1:0-12132 GCA_018326465.1 Flaveria floridana | reverse complement strand
TAGCCTTCGATTCTTGACCACCCGAGCTTCGATCCGGCACTTTCTCTCTCTACACTTTCTCTCTCTAGAATGGCGTTTGAGTGAAAATGAGAGTTGCTCAGCTGATCCATCTATTTATATGCCAGGCGTCCCCGGGACCCCAAACTCGTTAAACTCGTGACCCGGAGGGTTAACTCGGTGTAATACCCGCAACCACTCTATATTCATTAAATGGTTTTCATCCGAGCCCATCGCTATCATCTGACTCGATCAGAAAATTTTCCGGGCGTTACATTTTAGGGTGGTGACTCACCAAGGGTCTAGAATCTAACTTAGGGAGGTGGCATTTTGTAAGGCAAGGTGGCGGTTCTTGGAGAAAATACTATGGGAACACAAGGTTGCAATTATGAGACTTGGTGACTAAGGTTCCCTAGTGGTGATTTAGAGGAACTTCCGAGACATAAGTTGCAAACTAGGATGTCCATGGTGATAGGTGGCAATCTATGGAAGGTTTATGGTGTGAATGGAAGGTTATCAAGTCTATCTAGGAGTCTAGGTGGCGGTTTAGGGAGAAAGGGTGGAACTAGAAGTTGACTTAAAGTGTGAATGCATGGAACCGAGGGGCATGGTGGTGGTTTTGGAGATGCTTAATCGACGGGTATAGGGAAAGGGTGGTTTGGGTTGTTAGTTTTAGGTTTTAGTTTTTAGGTTTAAGTTTTTAGTTTTAGAGTTTTTGAGTTAGTTTAGTTGAGTTTTAATGTGTACATATATATATACATATATGTATACTCGTAAATATATATATAAGTGAGCTTTATATCTATACATAGATACCAAACATATATACTTGCATTCCAAAAAGTTTCCATGTACATGTATGTATGTAAACATGCATACGTAAAATTTTGTATATATATACACGTATGTGTGAATTTCGGGTGTATAAATATACATGCATACGTAATCTATTAATATATAGGCATGCATGCAAACATGCATACGTACATCCATAATATATATATACTAAACATAATATAAATCGTGATTGTAACGTAATATAATAAGGAAATTTTCCGACGTAGTATCTATAATAATAAAATAATTTTAGGGTTGTCACAACATTCAAAAAGAAAACCCATGAAAATCTTGTAAAGTCATCAATGATAACTAAACAGTACGATTTTCTTCCGGTACTCTACATGTTGGTTGGTCCAAAAAGGTCCATATGCAACATCTGAAGAGGTTTGGAATTTGAGTTTATCTGCTTGGGCTTATAAGATGCTCTGTGTTGTTTCCCCTTTAAACATGCTGAGTAGAGATCAGTAGTGGCAAACTTCTTTGATGGAAAGTCGATAGATGATTTCCTACTACAAGCTTGTTCATATTCTTGAAGCTAGAATTCCTGAGACGTCTATGCCAAAGCGGACTTTCATCATTTGAAGCTTTAGCAAAAAGACAAGTTGTTTCTGTTGATGGATCAAGTTGGGACATATCCAGTTTGTATACATCTCGATCACTAACAGCTTTAACAATCACCCAGTCTTTGCTAATCTGAAAACCTGGCTTCAAAACATAGCAAAAAAGAATCATAAAAAGAACAGAATACTATTTATCACAAATTTGGGAAATGCTTAACAAATTAAAGTTCAACTGTGAGCAACAGTTGTCTTTATCAAAGCTTATTATCCTATTGGATACTGTTCCCTCTCCTGTGATTTTCCTCCTGCATCACCACCAAAGGCGACTTGTGCACCATCTTTTAACTTAAAGTCTTGAAGCAAGGCATGATTGTCCGTCATGTGCTGGCTACACCCGCTATCCACATACCATGTGTTGATAAGCCTTCTCGGGCATACCTGCAATACAAAGAAATTAAGTTGAGTTATCTACCCAAGCCGAGATGGTGTTTGGTTTTCCAAACTCATCAATGATGGTAAATTGCTTAAAATGGAGATGATTCACATCAGGCTTATTTTTATTGAGTTTACCGGTTCTGTTATACATAATTTTTTTATCATTATTAAGAAAATTCATACCATTTGAATGACCAATTTTTTAAAAATGTTTATTTCTAACATTTTTATCATTCATTATCATAGACCTTGGAATGAATTAATTTTTAATGAATTGTTTTGGTCTTACAGAATCATTTCTATTAAAAGATCTCAAACCTAATGAAGGTTGGTTAGTTAATCTTTAAAACCCAACAGCTTGATTTCTTCAAAACTGAGGATCAACATAACCTTTGCTCAATTGTGTATTGGCAAATCATATCCTTGGTGAACTCTTTCTAAAGCAACAATTTCTTGTATTGTGAGTTCTTTCATCACAGAAGCTACAGTACTTATTAAAATAATAATCTGCTGTCAATTGATTTCTCATATCACATATGTGACACTACTTGTTGAAAAGGCAATTAGCAGTGTTATGATTATACATGTCACAGATTTTACAGTACTTTTGTGGTGTTTTAAAAAACTGTTTATTAACTTTTAATGTTGACACAACATTTGATCCTTGTTTAGATTGAGGCGTCAAAAAGATAACCTGTTGTTTTTTATTTGAAAAATTTTGTTTTTGATTTGATAATTTTTTTCTTTTGCATGTTAAATTTTGGCTTTTGTACATGAACTTGATTTTTTGATTCCATAGACACAAATTGTTTAACGACAACGGAAGACTTCGAATCTTAACCTGTTTTTAGATCAGAGTTCGATTTGTTCTTAGCATTTTGTTTTACTTGCTGAATTGAGTTCATGTTTAACATACTAGCAGACACGAATTTTATTGATTTAAATTTTGTTGCTTGATTTGTATGATTTTCTTGACTCTTATTTTGATCAGTATTAGCTTTAGTCAATTTTCTTCTTCTTCTTTCGTTTCTTGACTTTGTAGAACTTGATTTTATTTGAGATTGAACATCTTAGGTGAAGATTCTTTTTCATTTTCTTTCTCTTTCACACTATAAGAGTTTGAATCATCTAATGTTTCTTCTTCTTGTTTTGTTTTATCTTTGTTTCTGATCATCACTTCTTCGAACATAGATTCTTTCAGGACAAAAGTTTTCTTACTTTTTTATCGTGGTTCATATGATTTAACTTTTATCGGATGACCATTTTTGATCATTTTAGCATCTTTTTCTTCAAAGATTTCTTCATTAGTTTTCTCTTCCTCACTATTAGAAATTTTGTTTTTGTTTTGGAAAGCTTTGTGTTTTGCCTTATTTCCAGGAGAGTGATCATGCGTGTTGGAATTCTCTGCTAAAGTGTTAGTTATAGATTCAGGCATTGGTTCATGTGTGAAACCTAATCCTGCTTTTTGTTTGTCCTTTCGTTCACTTACTAGTTGTTCCATAATTGTTTTGGAACATTTTACGTTGGTCCAAAAAGGTCCATATGCAACATCTGATGAGGTTTGAAATTTGAGTTTATCTGCTTGGCCTAATAAGATGCTCTGTGTTGCTTCCCCTTTAAACATGCTGAGTATAGATCAGTAGTGGCAAACTTCTTTGATGGAAGGCCGATAAGATGATTTCCTACTACAAGCTTGTTCATATTCTTTAAGTTAGAATGCCTGAGACGTCTATGCCAAAGCTGACTTTCATCATTTGAAGCTTTAGCAAAGATACAAGTTGTTTCTGCAGATGGATCAACTTAGGACATATCCAGTTTGTATACATCTCGACCCCTAACAACTTTAACAATCACCCAGTCTTTGCTAATCTGAAACATAGCAAAAAGGAATCATAAAAAAGAACAAAATACTATTTATCATAAATTTAGGAAACGCTTAACAAATTAAAGTTCAACTATGTGCAGTAGTTGACTTTATCAAAGCTTATTATCCCATTGGATACTGTTCCCTCTCCTTTGATTTTTCCTCCTGCATCACCACCGATGGCGACATGTGTACCATCTTTTAACTTAAAGTCTTGAAGCAAGGTAAGATTGCCCGTCATGTGCCAGCTACACCTGCTATCCACATACCATGTGTTGATAGGCCTTCTCGGGCATACCTACAAAACAAAGAAATTAAGTTGATTTGTCTACCCAAGCCGAGATGGTCTTGGGTTTTCCAAACTCATAAACGATGGTAAATTACTTCAAAATGTAGTTTATTCACATCAGGCTTATTTTTATTGAATTTACCAATTCTGTTATGCCCAATTTTTTTATCATTATTAAGAAAATTCATACCATTTGAATGACCAATTTTTAAAAAATGTTTATTTCTATCATTTTTATCATTCATTCTCACAAACATTGGAATGAATTGTTTTTTATTGAATTATTTTGGTCCTATGGAATCATTTCCATTAAAAGATCTCAAACCTAAGGAAGGTTGGTTAGTTATTCTTTAAAACCCTACAGCTTGATTTCTTCAAAACTGAGGATCAACATAACCTTTGCTCAACTGTGTATTGGAAAATCCTATCCTTGGTGAACTCTTTCTAAAGCAACAATTTCTTGTATTGTGAGTTCTTTTCATCACATATGCTACAGTACTTATTAAAATAATAATCTGCTGTCAATTGATTTCTCATATCACATATGTGACACTACTTGTTGAAAAAGCAATTAGCAGTGTTGTGATTATACATGTCACAGATTTCACAGTACCTTTACGGTGTTTTAAAAAACTGTTTATTAACTTTTGATGTTGACACAACATTTGATCCTTGTTTAGATTGAGGCGTCAAAAAGATAACCTGTTCTTTTTTATTTGACAAATTTTGTTTTTGATTTGATAATTTATTCTTTTGCATATTAAGTTTTGGCTTTTGTACATGAACTTCATTCTTTGATTCCGTAGACACAAATTGTTTAACGATAGTGGAAGACTTCGAATCTGAACCTTTTTTCAGATCAGAGTGTGATTTGTTCTTAGCTTTTTGTTTAACTTCCTAAATTGAGTTCATGTTTAACATACTAGCAGACACAAATTTTATTGATTTAAATTTTATTGCTTGATTTGTATGATTTTCTTGACTCTTATTTTGATCAGTATTAGCTTTAGTCAATTTTCTTCTTCTTCTTTTGTTTCTTGATTTTGTATAACTTGATTTTATTTGAGATTGAACATCTTAGGTGAAGATTCTTTTTTATTTTCTTTCTCTTTCACACTGTAAGAGTTTGAATCCTCTAATGTTCCTTCTTTTTGTTTTGCTTTATCTTTGTTTCTGATCATCACTTCTTCCAACATAGATTCTTTCGGAACAAAAGTTTTCTTACTTTTTTGTAGTGGTTCATATGATTTAACTTTTATCGGAAGACCATTTTTTATATTTTCAGCATCTTTTTCTTCAAAGATTTCTACATTTGTTTTCTCTTATTCACTAACAAAAATCTTGTTTTTGTTTTGGAAAGCTTTAAGTTAAGCCTTATTTTCAGGAGAGTGATCATGTGTGTTGGAATTCTCTGGTAAAGTGTTAGTTATAGATTCAAGCATTGGTTCATGTGTGGAAACTAATCCTGCTTCTTGTTTGTCCTTTCGTTTACTTACCAGTTGTTCCACAGTTGTTTTGGAACTTGTTTTGGAATTCTCCTGTTCCAAGTTCTTGGTCATTTCTTCAACTTGTTTGGAAACAATTTCTAATTCTTTTAAAGTTTTGTTCCAAGAATTTTGTAAAGAAATGATATTATCATCTGATATTTTGTGGTCAAATTTAAGTTTATTATGAATTAATTCCTCTTGCTTGAGCTTTTCACAAATTTTGTATGAGTAAGTTTGGTAATATTCTACTTGTTCAAAGCAATATTTGGTGCATAGTTATTCTCTTACTTCAGCTGGTATTTCAGAATATTTAGGTGAAGAGGTCTTAGAGTTAGAAGATGAACTTTTAACCTTTGGTTGATCTGACTGTGCCATTAAAGAAACTTCTTCTGAATCCTCTTTAGGATCAGATTTATTGCTCCAGTCATATTCTTCCTCTTCATTCTGTAAGGCCCCTTTCCTGGGCACCTCACAGTTGGACTATCATTGCACATAACACATAAAAATACATTTAATTAAAACATCACAGCAGAATAATTCAAAACCATTTCATATATTGATGACAGCTTTTGCAAAATAATACCATTTAGTAACTATTACAAAATATCATAATTACATTATATCACAAAAGCGTCATTGTTATACAAATAGATGCCATCCCAAAAATGCCAAGTAGTTGCCCTGTGCCATCCTCAGCAACAATCACCTGCCAACTGGAAAATACATAAAATTCAGCGTTCCTAAGTGAACGCTGACTTTTATAAAATTATAATCATACTTTACTTCCATTAAACCCTTCTTGCTTTCATACGCGATCATGCATCTACGTACAAATAGATAATATCGTTATTATTTTCCATTCTCAGTCGTTATCTTTCATCATCTTATTTGTACTTTCATTCTATTCTTTTCATTAGCATTCAGTTTCATATACTTACTTTCATTTCATACTTTACACTATATCTTACTTTCATTCTCATACTTTCGTATCGTACGTTACATCATTCTTTTATTGTTCTTACTTTCTTTTCGTACGTTACGTCATTCTTTTACTTTCATACGGATCGATGTACAATACGCCGAACATTGTGCACGAAGCTAGTGCTGGGCTTGTGGTAAATAACTCACGAACATTGTGCACGAAGCTGACCCAGTCACCTAGGGCAAGTCACTCTCCATTTCCTTCACACCAATTGGCAATACCCCGAACATTGTGCACGAATCTGATGTTTGGCCTGTTGTAATTAACTCATGAACATTGTGCATGAAGCTGACCCAAACACCTAGGGCATACCATAAAGGTCTTGTCAATCTTAATGATTGACCCTGCATGCATCCTTCGGGTTATTAACACCGCACACAATTGAGCTAATGACAACGTGATCATGCACCTCCTTTCCTTTCTATTTGCTTGCAAGCCGTTCTTTCATTCATTATGTTTTACTTCTCATCTTTGATATCTTTCACTTCGTTACATTATTCTTTACAGTCTTTCATTCGTTCGTCATACTACGTAAAGTAATAAAACAATATTTAACGTATTTTATAATATAATATAAATATGCTTGAATACCATTAAAAGATAACACATTATACATATTTTCATATCATACATTCATCATACATGACATATCACACTCATCACATCACACTTAACATCTTAAAGTCAACTTTCATCACTCCCGGGAACATCCCAAGTCAAAGCCTGCTCTTTACATTTTTCCCAAATTCAGAAAATAAATTCTAAGTCTTAGGCGCATGGGCATCCCAAATTCAAAAAATAAATTCTAAGTCTTAGGCGCATGGGCACTATGCAGGCGCATGGCCTTCTGGGCGCATGGGAACACTTAGACGCATGTGAACACTTAGACGCATGGGAAGGTTCTGGGCGCATGGGTACTATTAGGGCGCATGGGTTAACATTTAGTCATTCTGCGGAAATTTCCAGGCGCTTGGCTACTATTTAGGCGCATGGGGTTTTGGGCGCATGGGAAACACTTGGGTGGTTCTGACCGTTGGGCGCATGGGCCACGTTTAGGTGCATAGGTAACCAACTTACACCTAATCGACCTAATTCAGTCCCCAACCAACATGCATCATGATCTAAGCTTAGTACCAATATTCTAAGCTTAGTACTAATATTCTAAGCATCATAATACGAACATAACCACATATAAATCCCACACTTACACCCATCCACATACACATTCATAAATATAAATCCCACACTTACACCTATCCACATACACATTCATACATACACGTACGGGTAATAAAACCCATTTTATAAAAACATACGTGTATTTCAAGCCCCAAAATTTGTTTTACCATGTTAAAAAGGGGCTCTAGAACTCACCTTAGCTGCTCTCAAGTTTAAACTCTTCAACTTGAGCTTCTTAGATGATTCTAACACCTAAAACCCACCAAAACACACAACCCGAA
Source organism: Flaveria floridana (assembly GCA_018326465.1). Taxonomy (NCBI): domain Eukaryota; kingdom Viridiplantae; phylum Streptophyta; class Magnoliopsida; order Asterales; family Asteraceae; genus Flaveria; species Flaveria floridana. Next base: position 4,218 of record BJCO01723466.1, on the reverse strand, counting down.
CATACAAACATGTATAAGCACAAACCCGAGGCTGAAACCTAATAAGAACGCTTAAAAACTTCCAATTCTTACCTTGAATTCAGCCTTCTTGTTCTTCTTCTTCGAAAAGCTCGAATCCTGCTCTTTCTCTTTCTACAAACCGAATGCAAAAGGTGATGTGCAAGGTTTATGGGCGGCCATACTCCTTTTGTACAAAATATAATATATTATTTTGTACTTTTGACACATTTAACCACTCAACTTCGGTTAAGTTGCATTTTCCAATTGTATTCTTCTTTTCACAACTTTTTAAAATATACGGGTGTTACAAGTCCACCCCCTTATATAGGTTTCATCCCCGAAACCTGCTATTCCTCAAACAGACATGGGTAATGTTGTCTCATCTCCTCTTTAGTCTCTAATGTAGACTCGGATCCCTTCCGGTGCTTCCACTGTACACGCACAAGTGGAACTACTTTATTCCTTAACTTTTTCTCTTAATGATCGATGATCGCCACTGGTTGCTCCACATAGTTGAGCCGTTCATCTACTTTGATATCTTGTAGTGGTACAACCATATCCTCGTCTGCCAAACACTTCCATAGATGAGACACATGGAATGTCGGGTGAATTCCACTTAACTCGTCGGGTAGTTCTAACCTATAGGCCACCTCTCCTACTCGAGAAATGATTTGAAAGGCCCTATGTACCTCGGGCTCAACTTGCCCCGCTTCCTAAACCGAATGATACCATTCCAAGGTGAGAATTTCAACATACCCTATCACCCACCTGGAACTCAATCGGTCTACGTCTCTTATCAGCATATGACTTTTGTCTATCTTTAGCTGCCTTCATAAAGGCTTTGATCTTTTCTGGCTTTTCGGTCATAGTCTCGATCACCTAGATGCTTCCCAACTCTTTCTGACCAATATGACCCCAACAAACGGGTGTCCTACATTTCCTACCATATAGCATCTCGTATGGTGGCATGCCAATGCTGGCATGATAACTGTTGTTATACGAGAATTCGACTAATGGCAAATGGTCATCCCAAATTCCTCCAAAATTTATCACGCACACTCGAAGCATGTCCTCGAGTTTCTGGATCGTACTCTCAGACTGACCGTCCATCTAAGGGTGATAAGCCGTGCTGATGTGTAGCCTCGTCCCCATCGCATCATGGAATTTCTTACAAAACATTGATGTAAACCAAGTGTCACTGTCAGATACAATAGAAACCAGTACACCATGACGAGCTACAATCTTCTTGATGAATAAATCTGCTAATATCTCGGAGGAATACGTCTCTCAAATTGGTAGGAAGTGAGCACTCTTCGTCAAACGATCAACTATCACCCATATGGCATCATACCCTCTCGGCGTACATGGTAACTTTGTAATAAAGTCCATGGTAATATGCTCCCACTTCCACTCGGGTATATCCAATGGTTGGATTTTCCCGTATGGTTTCTGATGCTCCGCCTTCACTTGCAAACAAGTAAGGCACTTACTCACGTATTCCGCTAAGTCACGCTTCATACCCGGCCACCAATAATCCTTCTTCATATCATGGTACATCTTGGTAGCACCGAGATGAATGGAATATCGAGTCTTATGAGCCTCATCCATGATCTTTCCACGTAAGTCCCCATAACGAGGAATCCACATCCGCCCATATCGGGCTCTAACACCGAGAGTGTTTTCACCCAACTCTGCGACTAGGCCTCTCATCTTTTCATAGTTAAGATGATTTTCTTTCAATACCTCATCTTGAAACTCCCTGACTTGTGTCATCACATCAGAAGTCATAGTCAACTGATAAACCATCACCCGAATCGGCTCGTGTCTTTCCTTTCGGCTAAGGGTATCTGCCACCACGTTGGCCTTTCCCGGATGGTAATGGATCTTGCAATTGTAATCCTTTATAAGCTCCAACGATCGCCTCTGCCTCATATTTAAAGCTTTCTACTCAAAGAAGTACTTTAAGCTCTTGTGGTCAGTGAAGATGGTGCACTTCGTTCCATATAGGTGGTGCCTCCAAATCTTTAATTGAAAGACCACAACTGCTAACTCCAAGTCATGAGTAGGATAATTGACCTCATGAACTTTCAGTAGTCGGGATGCGTAAGCTATAACCTTTCCTCGCTGCATCAGTACGCAACCCAACCCCGAGTAAGAGGCATCCGAATAGATTACCAAGTCCTCGCTTCCTTCGGGTAATGATAAAACAGGAGCTTGAGTCAACCTTGCCTTTAACTCCTCAAAAGCCTTCTCCTGATCCTGGCCCCACATAAACTTCACATCCTTACGAGTCAGCTTAGTCAAAAGAGAAGCTATCTCTTGAGAAGTCTTGGATGAATCTTCGATAATATCTCACCAATCCTAAGAAACTACGGATCTCGGATGGCGTATTTGGAGACTTCCATTGCATCACCGCCTCCACCTTTTTCGGGTCTACCATAATCCCCTCGGGATTTACCACGTGACCTAAGAACTGAACTTCTCACAACCAGAACGCACACTTAGAGAACTTAGCATACAACTTTTCCTTTCTCAACGTCTCCAACACCTCCCAAATATGACCGGCATGCTCCTCTTCGCTCTTCGAATAAATCAGATATCATCAATAAATACAATCACTGATTTATCTTACATTGGCCGACACACTCGATTCATCAAGTCCATAAAAGCAGCTGGCGCGTTGGTTAAACTGAAAGACATAACGAGAAACTCGTAGTATCCATAACGCGTGTTAAAAGCTGTCTTAGGAACATCTTGGTCCTTCACTTTCAACTAATGGTAGCCAGATTGAAGATCTATCCTTGATAACCAACTAGCACGTAGTAACTGATCAAACAAGTCATTAATCCTTGGTAATTGATACCGATTCTTCACCGTCAACTTTTTCAATTCACGGTATTCAATACACATCCTCATACAACCGTCCTTCTTCTTTAAGAACAAGACCGGAGCACCCCATGGAGAGATTCTCGGTATAATGAACCCCTTATCGAGCAACTTCTGCAGTTGTTCCATTAATTCCTTCATCTCTGAAGAAGCCAAATGATACGGTGCCTTAGCTACAGGCTGAGCACCGGGTATCAAGTCAATTTGAAATTCGATTTCACGATCCGATGGCACACCTGATAAATCCTCTGGGAACACATTGGGAAAGTCACACACCACCGGTACATCAGACAATTATGGTGTTGACGTGTCCACATCTTTTAAGTAGGCCAAGTAGGCACTGCATCCCCGTCTCATGCATCTTCCTGCCACCTCCATCGAAATCACTTTCGGAATCGTCGTAACTGGATCACCGTATATGGTCACCGAACTCCCTTCAGGCTTTATCAATCTAATCATCTTCTTGCCACACACAATGTTCGCCTCGTAGTCCGCTAACCAATCCATTCCTAGGACTACATCGAATACGCCTAAGGTCATCACAAACAATCTAGCAGGAAGCTTATGACCTTCTAGTTCTATATCATAACCCTTAATCAAGTTAGAAATCCTTGTAGACTTACCTTTGGTAGTTTCTACATCAAAGGGCTCACTAATACTTCTACTACTAACGGAAATCTTATCATAGAAAGCAATAGAAATAAAACTCCTACTAGCGCCAGAGTCAAGTATTACAGATGCACAAGTTTGATTTACTAGAAACGTACCTAACACAACATCGGTGTCCATCCTAGCGTCCTCTCTGGTCATCATGAATGCCCTGGCACTTGCCCTTTGCTCCTCTGTTATGGTCTTCTTCCTTGCCCCAAAACTCTCTGCCCTCGGCTTCTTACACTCCCTGCTCAGGTGGCCTACTGAACCATAGTTGTAGCACCTCACTACTCTACAATCTTTAGAGATGTGACTGGGCTTCCCGCACTTGAAACAAACATTTTACCCCAGCCTGTACTCAACAGCGTGCTCCTTCCCACACTTACCGCACTTCTTCATCCCCGAGCCTGTTGCAACCACCCGTCGATCATCCACTGAAAGGATCTCAGCATCTAGTTTGATCAATTAGATTAGATTTGCAGTGGAATTAGCACACGAATTAGACAAATTCAAACAAGAACACAATAGATTTATCAATGTAACAGTACGGTTATAGAATGAGAGAGAGTTTCTGCACAAAAGATGTATTTCATTCAATATATGCTTCGGCTACATTACAATTAGGTCATCTTTCCTTTTATAGGGAAAGATGACGTCAGCTGATGTCACTTGACAGTGACA
>BJCO01723447.1:0-15953 GCA_018326465.1 Flaveria floridana | reverse complement strand
GAATGCTCACCAACATCTTTATGTTGACCTTTTATTTTTAACATGTTTCAGGAAATACACAAGTTTGATTGATAGCTTGAAGTGCTTTCACATCTAGGAATGGACCTAGCTAAATAAACGAAATAAATTGGATTGTTGCATCTTGTGTTATGTTATTTACTTTTGTTGAGACTTATGTTTGTAATGGTACAATTCATACTTATGAATAATATATATTTGGGTTATTAATAGCGTTATGTGGCTGTGAACGATCTTAACCCTCACACCTCGACGTTTCCGCCGTCAAGGTTGGGGTGTGACATTTAGAATCTTTAAACAATAAATAATGTTACTCGGCTTAACTTGCCGTGTTCAAACATTAAATCAACCAAAAACCATCAAGAACAAGTCATAGTGTAAACCCTAATCACCCAGAGAAGATCACGGGTGGATTAGCCGGACATAGCGACTAAAAACAACTAAAAATCAAAATTAAACATCGTATCTAACGTTAAAGAATCAAACCGAATGATTAGAAACACTTGAAACGCCTCGAAATCGCTTCTCGGGAGCCTTTTGGAAGCCTTGGGGACGAATTTCACCTTTGGGGACGACTTAGAATGATAGATATGATCAAAACCCTAATTTTCGCGACTTATAAATAATTTCAGCGTGTCCAGTATCGTAGGTCAGCTTTCTGCCGTAAGTTACGCCAGGGCCATTCTGTTTTGTTTTGAACTGTTGCACCGAAGGTCATGTTTCCGCCGTAGATCATGGCCGACCAACTTTATCCAATTATTGTTTTCTTCATAACTTCTTCGTTCGAACTCCGTTTTCCTCCCCGTTTGCGGCCACGTTCTCGTAATTAAATTCTCTTTCATCTCATCTATCATGGTATTCACTTATCATCCATATGCATTCTCCAAATCACGTTAAATCATCATGTTTAACCTACAAAACACCAAATCATCGTAGTTAACTTATTCCACATAATCCTTATACCTAAACGCATTAAATACATTAAAGTTAACACTTTAACCATGATAAACGTCATTCTACACCCCTTACATCAATGAACATGAAAATGAATCTATCTTTGATTTTTTTTATCCTTTTGAATCAATCTTTTGTATGAACATCATATGCTATATATGCTAACTCATTGATTTTGTTAAATAGTAAAATGTGATCTTGCTTTAGCATATTTTATACATGCTTGTTGACTTGTTGTTAGACCGGAGACCCCGAGCATGTAACTCTTGTTGAATTTACACATCACACATGGCATCACCTACGAGTTATTTCCCACACATATTCATCCATTAATCCACACAAAACGAGCAAACAATGTTAACCAATCCACGCCTAACCGCACATGAATACATGCACAATATATGACATATTTGTCAAGACTTGCATGCATAACCAATCCCCCACTTTAGAAACATAATAAGTCCCACCTAAACACATAATCAAGGTTTATTAAACATCTACACTGTGATTATATCCTAATTTTTAGAACGGCCCTGAAACCTACCACTAATCTCCCATTCGATTTTAAACTTAACACCTACACGATATACGCAATCCACTTTTAAAATCATTAAACGCACTTGTACTTGATTTGCCAAAAAACATTTTAAACCTTTAAAAAAAGAGTGTATATAACTCACATTAAGTGTATAAAACGAATACCTACTTTCCATACACTCGTTTGGGCATAAAATCACCCAAACCATCCCGTTAATCATGAACCACCACTAGGACCACCTTGTACAACCCCTTAATAGCGTTATGACAGCCCTGATCACACCTCGCTGCTTCACCAATTTTCTCTTTCTAGAATACACATGCCACCACGGTAGTGTCACCCTACAACAAGAAGATTTGAACAATCGTAAAGAAGCACACAACCGAATTAAGACTCCACCCTCATGTTAGTTTCATAAATACATGTAGCTACAAAGCAAGGCCATCATGTTCTTAAGTTCGTGATGTATGGCCACCAAAGATGTTGTGAATTTAAGTCATCCAATGAAGCACTAACACACGTGTTTCATGTCATCCCCGTCTGATACGCTTATAACGTTATCTAACATCACTTTGCTAAAAAGACCTGTTATGCGTTTGGATCAACTTCATAGATAGAAAAAAATCGACACAAAACGACGATTTCCATATCTTTATACCATGCATGCATTTAACGAGTTGCAAATCAACTTCATGCCTCAAATAGACGTATCAACGCGTAAAAAGCTGATCTTATACAAACCAAATTTGCTTTGTATTGACTATTGAACTTCATCAGCAAAATATACGTTTCGCAGACGAAACACAGAAAAAAAACGATCCACAAAAAATCGTTCGTACATAACATGATTCTCAGCCCACGTATGAAAACATAAAAAATAATAAACATTTCAAAGTATACACACAATCCTAAACCCTAAATTTAACATCGACTATATACCTAATTTCACTTTTAACATGTCTACAAACCTATATCATATCCGGCAAAATCACCCTTTTCTTTTATGATCATTGATGATGTATTTGATTATTGATGCTACTTTTGTATGATATCATGTTTAACAAGTAATAACGCATAAGAAACAAAGTACACACATCAATCTGATTTCAACGCCGCTGCTACCTTCAGTTCGATTTCTCGATTTCGATCTCTATCGAACACCGGAGAATCGACATAATACAGGTGTTTCAGTTTTTCTAGGGTTTTTTCTACCATTGTTATCGAATTTTCATAATCTTTTACTTCGATGCATGCGTTTTCTCCTTTTGTTATCGTCAATTAGGGCTTTTAATAATGTCTACGCGACCTCCTGTAATTACTGAAATCGGTGATTGTCGCTCTTCCGATTGTAATATTTTCCCGATTTCCCTGTTGATTGAATGGTAATATGGTATAACTCGTCAAGGGTTTCCATTTGTATCGGATTTTATCATTGCTACGTATTACGTGTATAATAATATCAAGTTAATTATATTGTGATTGCTTACTGGTTTATAGTTTTAACGTATTATATGAAGTTTAATTGGTTTGGGATTATGTTTATATATGCAAACACAATTGAAGATTGGAAGATGGATATTACTTTCTACTCAATGCACTACACCTGTTTATAAGATTTTTAGTTTTGTTAACTATCAATAATCTTTAGCTGAATTGGCTTAAAATTCATGGTTTTGGTTATATGCTTGAACATTTGTTTGTGAGATTAACTGCAACATAGTTTCTTTTGGTTAGTTGCTTATTTTTTCTTCTTATATTTTTGTTAGGTCTGTTTTGACATACTCTTCAAGGAGTTATATTCTTTCATTTGTTGAATTTTTTTGAGAAAAATGTCTGGTAGAAATCGTGGACCTCCAATTCCAATGAAAGCCGCCCCTCATGGTGGAATGCCTCCTGTTCATGAGCCACCATTTGCAAGGAATCCAGGCCCAATGCCCCACCCTGCATTGCTTGAAGAAATGAGGGAAGCTCAGTTTGCAAGGGGTCACAGACCACTCCCACCTCACCCTGCTATTATTGAGGAACAGTTAGCAGCTCAACATCAGGACATTCAGGTGCTATTGGTTGATAATCAGCGGTTAGCTGCAACCCATGTTGCACTTAAGCAGGAATTAGAAGTTGCACAACATGAGCTTCAACAAACAGACCATTTTGCTAGAAACTTCCTCATGGAGAAAGATATGCAGATGAGGGAGTTATATGAAAAGTCAGCCAAAATGGAACATGATCTTAACGGAGTTGAAGGCATGCGGGCTGAGCTTATGCAATTGCATGCTGATATTAAAGAAATGTCTGCCACAAATCAAAAGCTTACTGCTCAAGTTCAGGCTATGACCCAAGATCTTTCCAGAGCTAATGCTGACTTGCAGCAAGTTCCAGCACTTAAGACAGAAATTGGAGGGCTTAGACAGGAACTACAACGTGCAAGGTAAGTTTTTGATCTGCATCAATGATTGTATATTTTATGTTTTGGCGGACCAATTAATCAGTTATACGAAGTGTGATGATGTATGTTGAATCATGGGCCTGCAAATTTTTTTTATTTACAAGTAATGAACGTTCACTATGGTTGGCATGAAAAGTGAAATTTAAAAAAAAGGCTCTCCCTTTATCTTTATGTGCTGACATTGTGATGTTTCATCAAGTAGCAAAAGCCAATAATGTTGACTTCTATCTGTTTTTAACAACTTACTGCCTAAAACTAAATGTGGCCATACTACCCATTCACTTATGAACAGGTTATGTGTTTATGTTTTATCAAAAGCTTAAGGGCCGTATAAAAAATAGTTGAAAAGGGAACAAGTCAAATGGGTTGCTTGGGTCAAAAGTCGTCTAAAGTCCTAAAACTTAGTTTTTGACTTTCTTTGCATTATCAAAAGTCGTATAAAAACATTTTCTTGACACACACAGAAGATAAGATTGATATTGCAATAACATAGTTTTTTACTTCCTTTGCATTATTTGCACATTGTTTATCTTAAAAAACTGGACAATACGTGTTATGGTTCAGTCAACATGACTCCAAATTTTTAAGAAAATATTCATTTTGAACCATTAGCCGGCCCATCTATTTTGCTGCCTCTACCTAAAACAAAGTCCATGGGAAGCGCCTTTTTCCCCTTTATCTTTGAATAGCAATATTTGATACTTTGTGTGTGCGTGCGTGTATACACATTCATATAATCTTGATTTTTTTTAATATTGGCTCCAAGGGACTAGGGAGAGTGAGAACTTTGAATTTTGATTGAAAGGTGGCTAGGAGTCTAGGACCCATTCTAAATGGATGTTAAAGTTTGTTTATACAGAGAACCAGAATATGCTTTTGTTTTCTTTATTTCCCCTTCAACACCTGCAAAATCTATTACTTTACATATGTCAATTGACATGATATATATTCTTCAAGGGCTGCAATTGAACATGAGAAAAAGGGGCATGCAGAGAATTATGAACATGGTCAAGTGATGGAGAAGAATCTACTCACAATGGCTCGGGAGCTAGAAAAGTTACGTGCTGAGATGGCTAATGCTGAAAAAAGGGCTCGTGCGGCTGCTGCAGTAGTTCCAAATCCAGGTATGACTGAATGAGTGTATGATCGTATGGAAGGGGATTATACCTTCATTAAGGTGTGCTTGGGTTTCTTTATCTAAATTGCTTATCTGATTGTTTATGAGTGAAATAATCTGTTTTGAATAAGCAGTTTAAAGTTGCTTTTTTCTAACTTATTTTGAAAAGCAATAAGAAGAAAACAGTAAGCAATGCCAGTTTGCCAGACATGTCTGTAAGCTCTAACCTTGCATTTTAATGGTCATCGTGGATGCACAGGCTATAACACAAATTATGGCAATGCTGAAGCTAACTATGGAGGGAATCCTTATCCGCCAAATTATGGCATGGGTTCTACAAACCAAATGAATCCTGTAAGTTGTCTTGTTATTTTAGTTTTTATTTTGTAATCTAGTGAGTGCACTGCCACTCATTATTATCTTTATTTTTATTTAAAATTTTTTATTCTTTTTGTGGTTTTAATTTTATTTACTCCTGTTAGGTACAGCCTGGTGCAGAAGGGTATCCTCAGTATGGAGCTGGACCTGGATCTTGGGGTTCATATGATATGCAGTGGGCTCAGGGGCACAGATAGACTATCTCCTGCTAGGCTGTGGTCTCTTAGAATGCTTATCGAATCAATGATGCTCTGAATTGAAGTCTAGGTTTGTTTACAATGTTCTCATCAGAGATACTAATTAATATAGTCATGCTATTTTGGATATTTTTGTTCTTCAGCAAATGCTAGCTGTTTATTTGAACTCAGAATTGGCTTTTTACATCATCCAGAGCATATATACTATATCCTTTTGAATATCTGTTTCATTAGTGAAACTTAAATGTGCATAATCTTGGTTTTCAAACTGGTTATTAACCTTGTGTCCTGTTCAGCCGGTGTCACTTGCAACATGACTTTTGTATGTGTGTTGTGAATGGGATATAACCCATGGCTTATGGTGAGTAGCTCAATCTATTTAAATGCTTTTTAAAGCACAATTTAGTGACTTACCTAGTTATCTTATGCCCATGCAATGCCTATATGGTACTTGTGTTATAGAACTATAGGAGTAACATGCAACTGTGTAGATTGTATGATTGATGTTTGTTTGTTAAGTGTTCATGGATATCTCTTTTAGATATTTCTATTATTTTCTAAACCAAGTTTTCAGTTACATACGGGCCAATTGTTTGTCATTTTAGGATGATTAATGGAATAGCGACCTTGCCTATGTTGATGTGTACTTCTTACTTTTGTCTTATATATGTTTTTCTTGTAATGATCGGTGACTACTATTATCAAATATGAGAAGCGACTGGTACAACATTATAATTTAGAACTCGTGCGGACTGATTCCAGATGGTGCTTATTTAAACAAGTCCATTAACTATTGGTGTACACATGATCATCTCAATTTCTTAGCTGAGCGCCTTTTACGTTTTTTTTTCACATTTATCTTTAATGATATAGTTTATAAGTTCTAGTGAGTGGTGTATAGCATCTCCTGCTTACAAGTTCATCATCGTTGTAATAAATCTTTGAGGATTAACTACCCAGGAATCTTTTTTGTCAAAATGAAGTAAGTTTTACTGTTCAGGGTATTTAGTCCTGTTCTTGACATTCCGCAATATATTATCATCTAGCTCCAACTATGGAGCTTATTAAATATCTTGTGATCAATAGTCAGCTATAGTTACACAATTGGTTATCATGTTTCCTTTTAAATGGCAAATAATTATGAAGACCATCTTTTATAGCTTTCAATTTTAAACTTAGCACTTTGCTCCATGTCCGGAGCCTAGTCTCTAGATTTCTTGTCCATTGATGCTATGTGGATGGTTTACCTCTCTTCCACTTTACAAACAAACAAACAAACAAACAAACCCAGTATATCCCACTCAAGAGCAGGGTCTAGGAGGGGTAGGTGGTGGCTAGTCTTTCCTCTATCTTGGGAGATAGAGAGACCGCTTCCAAAGAGACCCGCGACTCGTGAACAAAAACAATAACAATATTGCCCATCTTTGTTAGTAAATAGTGCCTCTTTTCACCATATAGTTTGCCATATAATACCAAACTTCGACATATTCAATTCTATATTGCCCATCTTACAAACTTAATCCTCCTAAATATTTTTTCACAGTTGAACTTTCAACATTGAGTAGTCATACGCAAGAATCATTACCAGAAAAAATCTTCCAATTTTTTTTAATCATTGTAAAAATGGCCAGAAGCAAGTAGTGTGGTGCTACGGTTTGCTAACTATAATAGATATTATGGCTATAGGTCATGTCATCTCAACTTTCAGGATGTACCAAGTGTCCAAGTTATCATCTGGTTTAAACCGCTCCGGTATGCCTCATCACGCTATGGAATTGGAAGTTTTTGGACCTTCTTGTCATGACTTACAGATTAGCATTTTGGACAACTGTTAATCTGTTAACATGTTTCATTGTTTGCTGCTGGATTTAACATGCAGCAGTGCCCTATTCTGTTCTTTTGAGTCACTTCTGTTTTGTTTTGGAGCAGCATTTTGCATCATATCTTGTCATGCGTGTACAATCATAAACAAAACCAGTTTTCTTTCTCCATACATATCTTAGGATGAAGGTTGATGGTTCGTTACCTGTTAAATATGCTGTAATTAATATCATGGTCATTTGAGTTATGAGAAGTGGTCATATAGGAAGACTTGGCTCTTGTTCACAACTTCACACAAATGTAATGGTGCAAATATGAAATGCATTCTGGGATAGGGTGATGATCAACAGACATCTCATGTAAATGTGGGTGTAGTATCAGTTATTTGCACTGAAAACAGTCTAATGTCAAGGACTCATGGCCTCAAGGAACATTATTGATTGCATGATGCTACAAGATCTCAAGGAGTGGAGACCTGCATGAGTTTCACAGTCAAGTAAGTGATGAAATTTTGTGAGCAAATCAGCGTTACTTCTGTTCTGTGGGGTTTCATCTTTACTTTCTAGAGGACATTCGTTTTTACTCGGACTACTAGATAAACCTATTTTTTGTTATGAACTGACCACCTTTCTTCTACAACTTGGTATAGGGATGAGTTTGATGAAATAATTTAGTGCATTAGTTTACTTCTTTCCTGACCATGTAAACTTTTTATACTTTCACTTTTTTTATGGAAGTGGGCACGGGCACAATGGTTTGCAGCCTAGGACTGAATATGCTTTTTTAATTTATGTGATTTCTGCTAGGGGATGGAGGCTAAACATTAAACTGCTAGTGGTTTAAACTACAGTAACTAGTTATTGTCTGATAAGTGACTGGAATCATTAGAGGGTATTTTAATATTTTCACCTCATAGTATTTCCATTCTTGATTAATAGCTAGCTGTGTAAGAAGGGAGTCTAGTTTATGCTGTTAGCATATAAATCAGGTCTTAATGTAAACAACCCAGTCTTTAGACTTCCTGACTTTCTGATGGACGTTAAACTCTCTGTATTCTGAAATTCATTTCTGATTTGGGATTATAACAGTTTAATAACTGTTTGTGTGCATATTAGATACGAAGCTGTGTTTATTGTTCCGTGGCAGATCTTATATCTATTTTAAGCCATATTCAACTCTAGATGATAAGCTAAATTGGCCTTAATTGGAACTGGTGTGAAAGCATTATTATGTTATCATTGGAGAAAGGTTTCTACATTTTGCCTCAAGAAGGATTAAGAATAATTAAGGTTAGTGACAGTGATTTTTGCTTGTAGAGAGTGTAAAAGCTGAGCCATTGTGACGCATAAGAATGATATTTTCGCTTAAAGACTTCTGTAACTATAGCTTTGATATTAAGCAGCTTATGATATATGTTAATAGAATTTGTTGATGTATAGTGGCTGCAGTCCCATGGTTTCTGTAATTTTAAATGTAACCACAAGTGCTTGATGGTATGCAGTCCCATGGTTTCTGTGATTTTGAATGTAACCACAAGTGCTTGATGGTAGGTTACACATATTGTAACACAATTTTAAGTGTGTCTGGGTTAGGGTTGATGTCTTCGACATGAATAAATACAAGTTTCATGTTCAGGTTCATCTTTTCAACCCATGAACTTGACACAATTGCCACTACTTTTTTTATTATTATTATGTTGGTTCAAGTGATTTAAGTTGAAAGGCATGTAAGTTTTCTTTAATTTTAGTTGTTTTATTTTATGTTGCTAAATTATGTTTTCTTAGGGCTTTACCACTTCATGTTATGTCTTGCTTTCAATTAGGTCTTGTGTTTGTTAGTTAGATGATTATTTTTTCAACTCATGATGGTACTTTGGTTGTTTGTATTGCTCACAAAAATACTATCTAGATGTATATTTATATGTAATGCATGCTATATTTTTTTTAATCTTTTATTCATGTTTTTGACATTTTGATTTCATGTTTCAGGTGTTTGATTTGGGTTTTATCCTGCAAAACAACAAACTACTGGCCTTAATAAAGGAAATTCTGAAAGGCAGGTACTATTAATTTTTTTTCCTTCTCTTTCTTATATTTAATTATTTTATTTTTTGGTTTTAAATAAATGAACTACTTATTAAGCCATTTTTCTTGTAATGGTGTCACCTTTTGATAAAACACACCTTGAACGGAGGATGAGCTACTTTATAATCATTTATGGAGGTTTCTTTGAAGAAAGACACTTGGACAGTCAAATGGATACTGGTTTCCTTACACCTGTTATTAAAATAAAGGTGCAAAACGAGCAGGGTGCATAACGGGTCAAAGCATGTTTGGGTTGAAACAGGTGAGTTTGCAGTGCATGGTCAGATTGGGTTGACCCCTAGCACATGTTTTTTTAAAAGAAAATCATTAAAGCATTACCATATGATCTTAAAAACTATATTATTATTACAATAATAGTTCAATTCTTTTAAATATCTATTTACGTGGTTGTATGCATATAAAATATACCTCGAGTGTCTCTTTGACCGGTTTGACTTGTTTCTTTTGTAGTTAAGTTTCTTTTTTCATTTGACCCCGTTTAGGATATTACATAATCCAATTCAAAGAAGTTACCATTTGAAATTGCAAATTTACATAGATGGGATGGTAATTTCATAATGCTTGGCTGTTAAACACATTGGATTGATTTTTTGCATTTCCATTTTTAGCAGGTGCAATCTCATCATCCAGGAATCTGTCACCATCCTTGTACAAATGGCCCTCATCGATATTAAAGCTAGCCTACTATACAATACCCGGTAAACACGTTTTCTTTTTTATAGCTGTATTGTTTTTTTTAAAGGCTTTGATTATCATTACTTGTAAAACATATTTAATTTAACTGAAAGCATAACCAAAACAAAATTCTTTACAAATGACAACAAAAACAAACAAACAAAAAGAAAGATAGTTGTTCAAGCATACAACATGAATGATTTTATGTATGTGAAGTTCTTTAAATTGAAATCTAGCATTTCTTTGAATCTTTGTTAGAACCTCCGTTCTAGAAAACAGAAGCTTCGCCAGGCGGTCGTGTGCCATCTAATCTAAATTCAATCTCATCCCCATGGTGGTTGTGTTGCAATAAATCGAAATGGCTTTTCGGTTGAATGGCGTGGGAATCGAAAGGTGTATTTAGAATTTTTGAATAAAAGAAAGGCTTACTAGTTTAAAAAACCTAAAAATGATTTTCTTTAGCCACTCATAAAGCGGGTCAAACGAAATCTGAATGAACTAATCCAAATGACGTTAGAACCAACTCGTTGAATTCTATGATCTTATATATTAGGGTTTAGCTTTTGCGTTTTAGATTGTAGGATTTAGAATTTTTGTGTATTTAACTCATTGTGTCTTTTTATTCTTTTTAATATAAATAGTCTTTTTACTATAACATTACTCAATAATTACGTCATATCTATTGACATGAAGAAGTAATAAAACAACATTTTTTTATCGTTATTATTTTTTACATTTTGTAATGTTTTTAAAAAAATGTTCAAATACAAAGTGTATTTTTGCTACAAAGTGTGAGAAGACACAATGAGTCAAAAAAAGACACAATGAGTCAAAAAAAGACACAAAAAATTATATCTCACAATCTAAATTAAATTTCAAAAAAGTAATTCGGAGCTTTTGTTCCCCTAGTCGTCCTCACTAAGAAAAAAAAATAAACGAAAAATAAAAAAAATAAAAAAATTAACGTTTTTTTATTGTATCATTTATAAAAGACACAATGACTTTATTGTGTCATTATGAAAGACACAATGACGTCATTGTGTCATATAAATACACAATGAATTTTTTTTTATTTTTTTTATTTTATCCTAAAAGAGGACGAGAGGAACATAGGTTCCGAAGTACTTTTTTAAAATTCGATTTAGATTGTGAGATATTAATTTTTTTATGACTTTTTTAGTCTCATTGTGTCTTCTCACACTTTGTAGTAAAAATGTACTTTGTAGAATAACCTCACCTATGCTTTTATACATAAATGGTTCTAGCAAATTGAGTATAAATGATTTTTAAACATTTGTTCTATACACTATGTACTTTTTATTTTGTATTTTATAGAATTTATTACAGGATAGGTTAAACGTATGATCATATAATGCTAAAAGTACAAAGTGATTGTTTGTTAAGTGATAGAGAGATTCAGATAGATTGTTTGTTAAGTGATAGAGATAGATTCAGATCAAAATAATAATGGTGTATTGTATTAAGTTTATAGCATAGAATTATTAAGACTAGCTTCTATTGTGATCGTATCCCATGGTTTGACTAAACCCTTGGTTTTCAGTTCAAATTTGCGTCATTAAGGACAATGTAATTTAAATATTTAAATTAATCCGGAGCTTAAGCCGTCGGTTTTGCATTATTCCAACATGTTCAAGTGGTCGTAAAAGACAAAACCTACTACACATAGAATAATAGAAACGTGTATTCATTTTCAAGGAATTTCGATTTAAGAGTCGTTAACTTTACTTGTAAAGACTATTAAAATTACATTAGTTTTAAAATTGGCCTTTCAAAATAGTAAATTGATATATGCAAATTAAAATGAAATCAATATTTAAATTATAATAGTGATCAATGTATGGGAATTTAAAGTGTATACATAATCTTGCGCTTCATTGATAGTAATAACTTAATATATTTTCATAAAATAATAACAAACTGTAAATGCAATCAGCTAGACAAATTAACAACTAATATATCTATATAAATAGTTCGGGTTTTCTGTTTTTAATTTAATTTGGGTGGACAATGAGGCTGAAACTGATGTCATGTTAATTTCAACCATTTGTCAATTCACGATATATAGAACTATCAAAAATATGTTTTTATATATCTTTATTTTCAAATGGTTTAAAAAGAAAAACCAAAGTCGTGTCTTTAGTATTTTATAAAATACCAATATTACATGTTATTAATGAACAAGTAGATTACATATTATTAAATTAACATTAAAAAAAATCAAATCGAATACTTACTATTCACCTATTCTTGGGTTTCTATTTCTATATATATTCTATTGATATTGTTAGTTTATATTTTTACATTGTAAAATGATCATTTTTCATTAGTTCATGCTTTGGCTAAAACCATTTAATTATATTGAAAATCATAATTATAAATTCAAGATTTGTACATTGAGATATTTTATAAAGCCTCCTTATCCAATATGTTGTTGTCGAAAGATATTCGTTGGACAAAAAGCAAACATGTTCGATTAATCCCATTGTATTTAGTTAAAACAAATGACTTACACCCTATATCTAATGCACTTGATTATAATTTAATGCATCATTCATACACACATTGTTAGTTGATAATAATTTTGCAGTGATTACTTCGGCTATATAAAGAGTTGTTTTATGGTTTTGTAACACAACCAAACCAAACAAAACAAAACATGTCGTCTTCTCATATCATTTTTATTATCGCTCTGTGCTTTCGTATCTTATTTTCCATCTCTCGAGCCCAAGTTCCGCCATCGGAGACATTCACTTACGTCAATGAAGGCGAATTCGGAGACTATATCGTCGAGTACAACGCGAATTATCGTTTTCTAGACATTGCTAGTAGCCCATTCCAGCTTTGTTTCTACAACACCACCCCAAATGCATACACTCTAGCCCTACGTATGGGCACGGTCCGATCTGAAAACCTCATGCGTTGGGTCTGGGAGGCTAACCGAGGAAAGCCCGTTCGCGAGAACGCCACTTTCTCACTCGGTAACGATGGAAACCTTGTCCTCGCGGAAGCCGATGGCCGAGTCGTCTGGCAAACGAATACCGCCAACAAGGGCGTGGTCGGGTTCGAACTCCTTCCCAATGGCAACATGGTTCTTCGTGATGCCAAGGGTAAATTCATATGGCAAAGCTTTGATTCGCCAACCGACACGTTGTTGGTGGGTCAGTCTCTACTCCCGGGCCGTGTGAGTCGGCTCGTGAGTCGGGCTTCGGTCGAGAACAACGTCAATGGACCGTATAGCTTCGTGGTGGAGCCCAGAAGGGTCGCATTGTATTACACGAGCAACAACTCGCCTCGACCGATGGTTTATTGGGCAGAATACCCATGGATCGACAATGACACTAGTGTTTTCACCAATTTAACTCTTGTGTCCGAACCGCGGTATTCCGATGATTTCTCGATTTGGTACTTGTTCTTCCTGTTCAACGTCACGAATCCAAACCCGTCGCTCTCTCCACCGAATAGCGACGTGGTGTTCACGAGATACAACAGTACTTTAACGTATCTTCGCCTTGGGATAGACGGAAACCTTAGATACTTCACCTATAGTCCCAATGTGCAAAACATGGCGTGGGATCGGGTGCACGCGTATCTTGACCGCGATTCGGGTGAAAGCGAGTGCCAGTTACCAGAGCGGTGTGGGAAGTTTGGGTTGTGTGAGGATAGTCAGTGTATCGCGTGCCCGACACCGAATGGGCTAAGTGGTTGGAGCAAAGATTGTGAGGCTAAAAGGGTGACATCTTGTAAAGCTAGTGACTTTTATTATTACAAGCTTGAAGGGGTTGATCATTTTATGATCAAGTACACGAGGGGTGATGCGACGAAACAGAGCCAGTGCGAGAGCAAATGCACGAGAGATTGTAAGTGTGTTGGTTATTTCTATCATACGGATAAGTCGAGGTGTTGGATTGCGTATGATTTGAAAACGTTGACGAGGGTTGGGAACTTGACGAATCTGGCGTACATTAAAACACCCAAGAACTAGTCGTGTCGCGTGTTGATACAATTGAAGATATATATAATAAAAGAGTAAATGTATGTTGTAACGTTTGATTTGTATCCTGTTTAGTTCTGAAAACACTAGCTAGCGTGTTATGTATGATAAGGGCTAAGATTTGTAATATTAAAGCACTTGCAGTAATTTGGTAAATTGGGATTCGATATTCCCACCTTTGTTGAATTCAGAAGTTTTGTTGTTAAGTGTTAGAAACATAATAATTTAAGGATTAAGTGTTAAAGCTGATACGATTCTAATGGTTCAGGACTCAGTTCAACCTAATTTGGTGCGTCCAGCAGGCATTTAAGTCCAATTTTGACCCATTCAAGGCGGTTAGCTTCTAGGAGGGCTAGTAAGTAATTGAGCAGCTAATGTTTAGGGGTAACTACAGCAGTTACTTATGCTATTTAGGTTTATTTAAGTCTTGTAATCTAGCTATAGGTTTTTGTCTTGGTTATTTAGATTATTTGTGACACGTAATCGGAGAATTGCCCTTCTCGAATCGGGCCGACTATCTATCTATTTATCTTTTTGTTCTATCAGAATTCTCGAGTTCTATCATAAGCATTCTACTAATAAACTAGGATTGAAACCTGACATTGTTGTAGGACTCAACCAATATTAACACAAAAGAGCAAGAATATTAGTTTTAAACATAGAAATACATCAACGTCGTATATCATCAACAAACGGTTATACAAAAAGCTAGTTTGGTTCAATATATACATGAACGGCGGGATATACCACCCAACGGTTGTACAAAAAGATAAGTTCCGCTTAGTTATCCATCTAACATCATACGTAAATACAAAAGACAAGATATGAGTTAGCGATCAATGTTCCTTCGTCTTCTGTTTTATCTTGAGGTCTGCTTCAACTGTTTAAAGTATCAAGTATTAGGTGTGAGTAAATTTTGATCAAGCAGTTATTAAACAATATATCAAAATGTCATTTTATAACACTTGTTAGGACCCAAACGATCAGCAACACCTAAGACCGTTGTTTATCAAAACCTTAAGGGTCGTATAAAAACTAAAAAGGTAGTGGTCGCAGTTGATGGGCTATTCCATAACAATTATATGACTTTTATTTCGATCAAACCATTGGGTTTCAATTCAAATTTGTGACATGAAGAACAACATATTTGAATGTTAATGATTCTGGAGCTTAAGCAGTAAGCTGTCGGTTTTGCTTTATTCCAACAATTGGTCGTAAGAGACAAAATCTACTAAACATAGAAACGTGTATTCATTTTCAAGAAATTTTGAAATAAGAGTTGTTAACTTTACTTAAAGAAACTATTTTAAATTAGTCTTCCAAAATCACATGACTATAAAAGATATGAATCTAAGACATAAATATTTAATAGTAAATCAATATATACAGTTTAAAGTGTATAAACAACATTATGTTTTATTGATAAAAATATCTAAGACTTAATTACACGGGTGGTCCCTGTGGTATGTACTGATTTCACTTTTGGTCCTTAACTCTTCGAAATTACAAGCTTAGTCCAATACTTTGTACAAACGTAACAAATACGGTCCCTGAAGTGGATGTCCGTTAATTTTGACTGCTAAACACATGTGAAATGACTGAATTACCCTCTCATATAATATTTTATTATAAAAGATGAAAAACACAAATAATAATACATGGCCCCCACTGTCTGTTTCTTTACCCCAACCC
>BJCO01723445.1:0-21606 GCA_018326465.1 Flaveria floridana | reverse complement strand
CTGGATTATAATGTATGATGATGATGATATCAAGTTGTTATTTAATATCCACCATGTGCTTTTGCTCATTAATAAAGCTTGCTTGATAACAAACCTGTAACTGATCATTTGTTTATGGTCATACTAATTTTTGATTCGCATGATATTAACGATGTAAAATTAAGTTCCGGTTATAGAGTTCCAATTCCTAGCTTTTTTAAGCGAATTTCCGGTCTAAAGTTTAAAGCTATAATCTTTTTTGATATATGCTAATATTTTTTATGGTATTGTATGAGTTTCAATCAGAAGTTTTGTTGCTCCTGATGTACACATGTTTTGTATTCTAATGTGTAGGTGCTAGCTTTAGTTAATTAGATAAGATGTAACTTTTATCTTTTTAGATTGGGTATTTATACATGATTTTTGCCAGTTTTTGATCCATGTCTTTTAAAGCTAAAAATCACTTAGGTTGTGTCATGGAACATATAGTCCTAAATTATGATCTTTTACATGACTGTTGTTCAACAAATTGAGATAATAGTTGAGAATCATAAGATGTCTTCTTCAAAGGCTGTAGTAGTGGGGGGTTGAGATGGCTTCCTTTAATTTTAACATTATGCATCTAAGGGTAAATTAGTTTATATATCCTCCTTTTAAATATCTCAGATTGGATCCTTTTATGCTACATTAAAGGCACTATCATGAAAAAAGGTCAATTATGGTGGCTTCCTCTCGCATCTCCAGTTCCAAACTTGCATAGGTAATAACTTTATTTTAATAATATAAGTCACTTTTCTCTTTCAATCCAATCTTGGGTTTCTTTTAAGTTTTTATGATTTCACATTCGAGCTCAATTGCATTCTCGAAATGAGGCCTAATGACAATCGTTTTAATCACCCCGCGGCAACGCGCGGTGAAAATAACTAATTTTTTATTAAATGATAACTATACATTTTTTATTAAATGATAACTTTATAAAATAGAAATAAAAAACATACTTTTTTTTATTAAATGATAACTTTGTTAAATAGTAATTACGTTTTAAAAGTGTTCTAATTAAGTAATTCAAATTGAGAAAATGTTGAGTTTTTATGTTTATATTAGATTATAAGTTTTAATATGTTTTTAGCATGTTTTTCTTTTCTTTCAATTAGAAACTATGATTTTTCTTTTTTGATACGGATATGAAACGGTGTTGTGAATTTTTTGGTAATTGTTTTATTTTTTAATGTAATTAACATATTATTTTTATTATTTAATATAATAACATACTAGCCGATTAGACCCGCGCTTTGTCGCGGTTTAGTTTTGAACTTATACGAGAATATCATAATCATAGTTTATTAGGTTATTTTGGTTTTTATGATTTTAATAACATAGGCATATCACAATGATAGTTGATATTTACACATGCTTTGACGATTCGTTATTATATCGTCATGGTACTATTAATGAATATATGGTATTTGATAGGGTATGAATATCAATTAAACCAAATCTTTTTAAAAGAAATTCTTATCAATTAAAACAAGTATGTTAAAGTAAAACTCTTTTTAAACAAATGGCAAATATGAAAAAAATCTAAAGAGAGAAGCAAGAATTTGCCATTACTTTTCATATGATGTCTTAAAATAAAAAAAATTACTAATTTGTCTCAATGTTTTGTAATATATAGTAGTAATGATATCGAAAACTACGACCATCACATCTTTTACTCCATTACTTTCTTGACGTAAGAAAATTTAATAATCATGCTATGTATCGTAATGTTGCATATTGAATTAACAAAACATCCCTAGTTGAAATCTCTTGACGTAGGTTTTCCATGGAACCAAACCATGTTAAATTCTCATATTTATGTGCTTTATATTTTCTTGATTATTTTGCATGTTTTTTATAATCATTTGTTCCACTTTGTAGCTTGATACCTAACAAGTGATGTCAAAGCTTCAGGCTTAACATTAGTACTAGCTGGATTCACAAAATGAATTAGAAAACTATAGTTTGTTGAAGTTCTGGACTGGGGTATTCTATTTAGCCGTCACTGTCATTTGAAACCCTTTAGCTGCTAGATTCTTCCTATTAGATCAAACTCTTTGTCGCATGCACTCAGATCATTACCTCATACTTATGACAACTTGATTATTAATGGAGAAGCATTCAATATTTGACAGAATACAAAGGCTATAAATAGCCATTTACAAGATGCATACAATGGTAAAGAGACATGTAAGGCTAATTCTATGGTAAACAATAATAACAAAATAACCATCTAAATATAACATAAGGTGTAAATGGAAATACAACCAATACACAATCAATTAGTAGTTTCCTTCATATGCTCTCGCAAGATGGAGGATCCATCGGAGACTCCAATCTTGGATCGATGTTTTTGAAAAGGACCCTAGCCGAGCGGTTTAGTGACCACATCATCAAGTTGATCGGTAGAATGGATGTGTAGGACCCGTAACAAACAACTTGTTACTTTTTGCGGAACAAAATGGTAATCGAGTGCCACCTGTTTCATATGCGAATGATACACCGAGTTGGCACACAAATAAGTAGCACCCGCATTGTCATAAAATAATGTAAGAGGTTTAGTTAATATAGGCCGTTGTGGAACGCCATGAGATGATGTTGAACCGAGGTAGATAATATAAGCAGTTGTGGAACGCCCTCCGTAAGCTATTCCACCCCAATCAGAATCGGTAAATGCAGTATCAAGAATTGCAGTTTAGAAACAAACCGTGATGAATTGTGCCTTTTAAGTATCGAAGAACCCGTTTTAAGGCTTGCCAATGAAATTGAGTTGGTGCATGCATGTATCAAGAGAGCTTGTTGACGGTGTAAGAAACATCAAGTCGAGTAAAAACAAGATATTAGAAGGAGCCCACTAGTTGGCGATACGGGGTAGGGTCAATTGTAAGTGAACCATCAACAAGAGAGAATGACTCGGTAGAGCTAAGTGGTGTTGCAACAGGTTTAGCTCCATCCATTTTAAACTTGGTGAGTAAATTCTACACATGAGCATGTTGGGATAGAAATAAACCGGCAGTTGTGTTAATAACTTCTATATCAAGGAAGTGGTGTAACATGCCAAGATCCTTAATGGAAATTTGATTGTTGAATAAATGATATGTTGAATAAATGGATTGTTGTTGCTAGTCAAGATAATATAATCAACATATACCAAGAAATAGGACGTAATGTCATCCTGATTATAGATGAACAGAGATACGTCTACCATGGATTTGCGAAAACCAAGTTCAAGAAGGAATGTGGGAAGATCCATGTACCAAGCACGCGGTGCTTGCTTGCGCCCATAGAGAGATTTATGAAGATGACAAAGGTGATTGGGAAACTCTTGATTAACATAGTCGCGTAGTTGAGTCATGTATACATCCCCATGCAAGGTGCCATGCAAGAAGGCATTATTAACATCGATTTGCTGGATGGTCCAGTTTTCAGATTGGGCAATGGAGAGAAACGTACGGATAGTTACGGGTTTAGTGACCGGACTGAATGTTTCAAAGTAATCCTTGCCATATTCTTGAAGGAACCCCTTGGCAACTAGGCGAGCCTTGTATTTCTCAACAGAACTGTCAGGATGACGTTTGATGCGAAATACTCATTCACAACTGATAGGTTTGTGTTGTGAAGGAGGGATAAATTCCCATGTGGCATTTTTTCAAAAGAGTATTAAACTCATCATCCATTGTCTTTCGCCACTCTGGATCTTTTAAGGATTGATTGTGATTTATTGGTTCAAGTGTTGAAAAAATCAGATGGAGGGTGGTGTGGTTAACAAAGTTGGAGTTATAATTCTTGAAACTTGGTTTGCGGATGCACGGGGGTAGTGAGGAAGGGAAAGAATCAAATGAAACTGATTGAGTAGGGGTCCAAGATTTTAAGGTTATATAAGAATGCTAATGCAACCAAACCAACCAAAGGCTTCGTGCATGCATGCACTATGTAGAAGCTAGAAGTTGCTTCAGAGGTTTTACACTCTGCACAGAAAATAATTTAAGTGTAAAATCGTCTGAAGCCAAACACCAAATCTTCCGAAGCCCAAGATGAAATATTCCGAAGCTTCAAAGACAAATTCTTCTGAAGCCAATAAAGTGAAGACTGATTTCTTTCAAATATAGAGGAGAATATGCTTCCCTCGGATGTATTTTTGCATAAAGCTAACCCACTTTCCGTTGCAATTCTATAGTCTTACCAACTTGCATAAGTTGATGAAAAGGTCCATGCTTTTGCAACTGTACATTAAGGTCTAGAGTATGAAACTTTTTACTTTATGTACTTTTATCCTTATTGTAATATATTAGGATGTGAGCTATGGCAAGTCATAGTCACTAGTCAAAAGACAATCTGCATTTTAACTATACATTGATTTTGTTGTTTATCAATGTTACCAACTGGCTTTCAAATTATAGCCGGTTGTAGGATATAGTATAAAGTATCTCAGGGTTTTATATCTTATTTATGCAATTGTAACACTTTTAAAAGAACTTGAGATTAATATACATCATTCTTGAAAACCATATATATTGTTCTTGAGTTCCGTCTCCTTGATTACTTGTGTTCTTTGCATCTCATACTAAAACCTGGTTCACTATTTGATCTGTTAAGTGTTCTAACGCTCTCTTCATTATGAGACTGATTGTATTGACCTCCGTTAACCGGTCCTGCAATTGGTCGCAAAGCATTCCAGGCTCTTGATTGTATGATCTCACTTTCTAAAATCTCCTCAGTTCTCACAAAACACTTAACATCTAAAATGGCAACTTTCAAGTCTGATATGGAAACCGATACCATGGTAAAGTCTCCACTGATCACTCTTGATGATTTTGATACTTGGTTCCTAAGAACGGAAGGCTTTATCAAGTCACAAGACATCAAGATGTGGGAATCTGTTACCTGAGGACCTTACATTCCATGTACCTCTTCAGCTGCTGCTGGAGGTGGCATGAAACCAAAAGAAGTGGTTGGCTACTTTAAAGTAGATAGAAAAAGAATAGATGTAGAATAAGAAGTCATGACTGCTCACCAAAATGCTCTTCCAAATGTCATCTCCAGAGGTTTCAAGAAGTGCAAAACTGCCAAGCAACTATAGGATGCACTGAAGCTGGTATATGAGGGGTCTAATGAAGCCAAAGAAAGCAAGAAGGACCTTCTAAAGCAGTAGTTTGAGAATTTCACCTTCAAAACAGGTGAAACCATGACTCAACAAAACTTTAGGTATTTTGAGATTATGGACACTGTAGTAGATGTTGGAGTAAAGCTCGAGAACAATGATATTATGAGGAAGTTCATGTCCTCTCTTCCTAGACAATGCACACACTATGGTATGGTCATTAAGAGAACTGAAAACCTCAAGATCCTTACTCTCACTGAGTTATATGGCATACTCAGCGGCTACCAGATGGAGATGAACATGCAAAATCCATCTGGTAACTCTAGCAATCAATAGAGTTCTGCCTAGCACGTGGGTGAAAGGGATTATAGAGAACCACAACACCATCTTATCTCTTACTCTGATAACTCACCAAAGAGACCTTTCATCACCTTAGTAGAGATACCAAGGGAGAGCTACATCCAAGGACGCCCATTCTAAAAGACAAGCTCACCATAAGCCTTTGTGTCTCATGTTGAAAGCACAGGCAACTTCCTCTTCACCCTTGAATATTTGGACTGTATCCATCCAGATGATCTGGAGTATATGGAGATAGTCCAATAGATGGATCTTCCCACTCATATAGTCAAGAAATTCTACAAGACGACAAGGAGGAAGTGTCCCAGTAATGTGTCTAGTAGAAAGTTTGGTCTGGAAAAAAACAAAGTGAAGTGTTACAACTGTAACCAGATGGGACACTTTGCTAGGGAGTGCAAAGCACCCTGGACTAATGGTGGTCAGGCACAACCTAAGCTAAACTACACTGATGGAACTCCACACACTAAGAAGCCCAAATAATAAGTTGCAGTTGCGGTTGAAGAAGGACTAATGGAAGATCTTGATGAATCCAAAACCAAGCACTAATGGAAGATCTTGATGAACCCAAGGTATTGGAACATCTTTGTACACCAGAATGCATTGCTAAAGTAAATAGATATAGGTTCTATAACTTAGAGATGAGATATGGTCTTTAGTCCTTGAACATCTTAAAATCTAATTTCAAAATAGCTGAAAACGAGTATAAATTAAAAATAGAATACTTAAAGAAAACCATTGTAACTTTTAAACATGAACATACTAACTACAGGTCTCAAATTAAGGATCTCATCACTAAGTTAACCGAGTACCTGGCTGAGCTTGTGATCGGCAAAGCCAAGGCAGAGAAACATGTTCTTGAAGAAGGGACCTTCAAGAACATAATATCCTCATGCCTGCATTCAAAAGTATGTTTTCAAAAAAAAAACAGGGACTGGGATCTAATGAGATAGCTCCTCTACACACTCTACTGTTTGTAAGATCTCCGAGGTGTGGAACTAGTCAAGATGAGCTTCCATCCATAGATTCTAGTGATAAAGAGGATAAAGAGGAGATAGTGAATGATAGATCTGGGAAGAATGAAGAAGATCATCCTAACAAGGTTCACTATTCTCCTAAAGAGAGGAAGAATTCAGGGATGATAAAGTCCATGAGAAAGAAATTGATCCGAGCAGCCAAAAGAAGATCAAAGAGAGTTCAAGAGATCAAGGCCACCTTCAATTCCAAGCAGAAACAAGTTTTTATCTTTGCAGGTTTGGAAGTGGTAAAGACTGAGGATACAACTTTTAACTCTAGTACCAAGAGTTTAAGTTCATGTCCAATTCATCCTTGTAAAGGAATGAAGGCTGGGATCTAGTGAGATAACTCCTTCACACACTCTATTGTCTAAAAGATCTCCTAGGTGTGGAACTGGTCAAGATGAGCTTCCATCCATAGACCCCAGTGATGAAGAGGATGAGGAGGAGATAGGGAAGGATATATCTGTGAAGAGTGAAGAAGATCATCCTAACAAGGGTTACTATTCTCCTAAGGAGAGGAAGAAGCCAGGGATGATAAAGTCAAAGAGGAAGAACTTGATCTGAACAGACAAATGAAGATCAAAGAAAGCTCAAGAAATCAAGGCTACCTTTAACTTCAAGCAGAAACAAGTTTTTATATCTGCAGGGTTTGAAGTGGTAAAGATTGTGGATTCAAATATGAACTCTAGTACCAAGAGTTCAAGTTCATATCCAACTCATCCTGTGAAGGAATGAAGGCTGATCAACTGAGCACCACTACTACATAGCATGAACCATCCACCTCCAAAAGCAAGACTCGCCCTAGGAAGATTGCTACAACATCTGAAAAGATGGGGATGGAGATGGAAAGTGATCAAACTCAGTCTTTCATAAACAAGAAGACTCTTAGAAGGAAGTAAATAGATTGTATTATCTGTGGCAGTACTTCTTATCTTCCTAAGGATTGCATCTACAATCCTAAAAGTACTGTTAACATAACCAAGAAGAAGACTTCTGAGAGGAGCAAGAAGAAGAAACCTTCAGAAGAAAAATATTTTTCTTTCGGAAGCTTCAAAATACGAATGAAGACAAGTGAAAACTTGCCTTTGGAAGATTTTTTGGTCTCAGAAGAAAGGAATACTTCTGAAACACTAAAACTTGCTGCAGTGAAAGAAAAATCTTCTGAAGCGTTAGTATCCAAAACTTCCAAAGTTATCAAAACTTCTGAAGTGTTGAAGGTCAAGTCTTAGCTTTCAAAGATGGTGTAGAAGATAAAGGAAGACCAAGTGACTGAAAGTTCTTCATTAACAACAAAAAATGATCCCCAAAGTCTTAACATAGGATCATTTACTGTTGCATTTTCTTCAGTCCATTTTAAAGATCCCAAGACAAATGAGGCTTGGGTTTTCAAATGTAACTAACTTTCTTCTTTTTATGCAGGAACAACTAAAGACTAAAAGGAATGTATGGATATTTGACAGTGGCTGTTCCAGGCACATGACAGGCAATGACTCTTTGCTTCAAAATTTTAAGAAAACTAATCGAAGATCAGTTGCTTTTGGAGGAGATGCAAGAGGTTACATTACAGGAAGGGGCATGGTCATAAATAGTAAGCTCAACATTGAAAAGGTAAATTATGTTAAGGATCTTGAGTACAATTTACAGAGTGTATCCCAATTTTATGACCAGAGACATAACATGCTTTTTATTGAGCATAAGTGCATTGTTCTCAAGCCTGGGGTGTTTATTTCTCAAGAGCATATCCTATTTAGAGCACATTGGAAAGAGAGCATGTACAAGATGGATTTGCAGGAAACATCTCCTTCAGGAGAAGTTTCTTTCTTTCTATACAAATCAAATAGTGATGAGTATTTCCTTTGGCATAAAAGATGTGCCACTTGAATTTTAAGAACAAGAATAAGTTAATTAAGAATGATTTGGTAACAGGAATGCGAAAGAAAGGGTTTACAAGTGATGATCACTATGTTGCATGCGTGAAATGGAAACAATACTTGGTGTCTTACAAGGTAAAGGAAAAGAACTCCATCACTACTCCCCTATACTTATTACACATGGATTTCTTTGGCCCCACCAGTGTAATGAGTCTAGGAAGGAGCTCATACTGCTTAGTAATCATAGATGATTTCATAAGATTCACTTGGGTCTTCTTCCTTAGAACTAAGTATGAGACTCTTGAGAGCTTGAAGAACTTTATTCTAGAAATTGAGAATCAAAGTGATCACAGGGTCAACACCATAAGATGGGATCAAGGAACAGAATTCAAGAACCAAATCCTTGACACATTTTGCGATGAAAAATGTATTACAAGACAATATAGTGCTCCCATGACTCCTTAGTAAAATGTTGTTACTGAGAGGAGAAATAGAACACCTATTGAAGCTGCACGAACCATATTATCTAACTCTAAACTGCTCATCACCTTCTGGGCAGAGGCAGTCAACACTGGCTGCTATATGCAGAAGATAGTTTTAGTGGTTATGAATTATGGTAAGACTCCTTATTAACTGTGGCATAAAAGGAGACCTTTTATTTTTCTCAGATCATTTGGATGTCCTTGCACCATCTTGAATAAGATCAGGTAGCCAAGTTTGCTGAGAAATTAGATGATGGATACTTTATTGGATACTCTTCCCAAGCTAAGGCTTATAGAGTATACAATCTCAGAACTAGAGTAGTTAAAGAATTAGCCAATACGATCTTTAATGAGCAAACTCTCTGTGTGAAAGGTTTTGGTCCTGGCTGGCTATTTGATCTTGATTTAGTTACCAACTGTTTTAACAAATCTTATGAGAATGTTTCAGGATCTACAAAAAATTTATCAATGGGAGATACTGACCTAAGATTTGAGTTGAGAAGACCAAGCAAGACTATTACTTCAACTCCAATGGTAACTAACCCTGCAAATGGAGTTCCTATCAGCATAACAATGATAAATCAAGCTGATATATCTGAGGTGCCTACAAATTCAAGCTTAGAGGTATAAAACTCAAATGAAGGAGAATCAAATGTAGGAGGAAATGGTGGTGGTGACAATGATCAAGAATTTCTTGATGTAGATAACCATTCCATGGAAGAGAACATCAATGATTTCATACACTCATTGGATCAAGCTTTTCTTGATAAGTGTGCTGATGTGGTAGGATATACTTTATTTCCATATCTAAACTTCACAAATTTAGGTTTGTCTAATCAACTTGTTGTGATCCCTCAACTTAAGATACACAAGTCACACCCTATCACAAACATTATTAGAGATATTAACCAAGTGGTGAGAATAAGAGGACCACCCCATGACAAAAATGTTTGTCTATAATCTTGCTTCTTGTCCCAGATAGAGACAAAAACAGTTGATGAGACTTTGAAGGATGGGAGTTGGGTTGAAGCAATGCAAGATAAGCTGCTTCAATTCAAGAGGCAAAAGGTTTGGAACCTATGTCATCTTCCTCAAGGGAAGAGTATCATAGGAACCAAGTGGGTTTTTAAGAACAAGAAAGATGATGGTGGACTTGTCATCAAGAACAAGAAAAGATTGGTTGTTCAAAGATACACACAAGAAAAAGGAATTACCTACACTGATGTCTTTGCTCCGGTAGAAAGACTTGAAGCTATTAGGATATTCCTGGCATTTGCTGCATCTAAGGACTTTGAGGTCTACCAACTTGGTGCCAAGTGTGCTTTCTTGTATAGGGTGATTGATGAAGCGATGTATGTCAAATAAACACCTGGCTTTGCAGACCCAGATCATCCTGATTATGTCTACAAGCTTGATAAAGCTCTCTATGGGTTGCACCAAACTCCAAGGAAGTGGTATGAGACACTATCTCAGCATCTCTGTCAGCATGACTATAAGAGGGGTACTATAGATGGAACTCCCTTCATTAAAGGAACAGGAAATGACTTAATGCAGGTTCAAGTATATGTATATCACATTATCTTTGGGTCAGCTAATCCAAAGCTTTGTAAAGAGTTTGAGAGGGTGATGAAGAATAGATTTGAAATGAGTGCCAAGGGGGAACTCAATTTCTTTCTAGGAATTCAAGTGAAGCAATTTGACAATGACATCTTCATAAGCCAGTCAAAGTATGTATAGGACATACTTACAATACTCAATATGGCTGAATGTAAGGTTGTAAAGACACCCATAGCTAGAAACCACTCCCTTGGACCTGATCTTAAGGGGGAGTGTGTAGATGAATATCTTTACAAGGCTATGATTAGGTCTGTCATGTATCTTATAGCCAGCAGGCCTGATATAATGTTTGATACATGCATCTGTGCAAGATATCAAGCCAACCCCAAGATGTCACACCTAGTTTCTATCAAGAGGATTCTTAGATATCTCAAAGGTGCTCCTAAGCTAGGCCTTTGGTATCCAAAAAATTCTGACTTTAATCTGTATGCATATATAGATAATGACTATGGTGGTTGCAACATGATTGCAAAGTCTACATCTGAGGGATGTTAATTCCTTGGTGGAAGAATAGTCTCATGGCAATGCAAGAAACAATACTGTGTATTTGCATCAAATGTTGAAGCTGGATACATTGCTGCTACTAGCTACTGTGCTCAAGTGCTTTGGATTCAGAATTAGATGTTGGACTATGGATACAACTTCAAAGAGACTCCCATCCACATAGATAATAACAATGCCATCTCTATCATAGAGAATCTTATGCAGCACTCAAGGACAAAACACATCAACATCAGGTATCATCTAATTAGAGATAATTATAAAAAGGGATTGATAATACTAGCCAAAGTTAACACTAATGAACAATATGCTGATCTGTTCACAAAGGCTTTTGATGAACAAAGATTTAAACATCTTATATCAGCTATTGGGATGATTAACCTTGAATAGATTTTCTTAAAAACTTAATTCAATATTATTTCTAAAAGGAATTGTGTGCCCTAAGTTGTCTAGACAATCATCTACATAAGCCTAATTTATCTTGGGAGAAACTCTTTTCCAAATAATATTCCTTAGAATTTTAAAAATCTTAAATATATTTTCTTGCGGAAGACATTAAGATTGCATTGGGAAGAACTTTAAGTCTTCAAATCAGTAACAACTTATAAGAAATTCACCTTCGGAAGAAATGCTGAATATCTTCCGAAGCAAAAATATGCTTCTAAGTACTTGTACGTGTTTTAAGAACAAATTTCTTCCAAAAGCATTTATATCTCTGAAGATTTATTCCCTTAGGAATAAACAAACTTCTAAGTTTTAATATCTTTCGAAACCAAATATGATTCAGAAGAGAAAATACTTATGTAATTTTTCTTCCGAAGCAAATTTTCACAAAGCTAAGGAATATCTTCCGAAGTCAAAATTTAGCATCGGAAGTTTTTCACAAAACTTCCAAAGACAAAATACCTTCGGAAGAATTTCAACTTCCAAAAAACTACCTTTTTAGGCACTTTCTCAGAGGTGGGACCGACATTCGGATTTCAAAGTTTATTCTTTCACATTAACTTTGTCTTAAATTCATTTCATATAGATATACCCAACGGTTTCCCCCTCTTTAACTATCTTCTTCACCTGCAATTGCTCTAATCTAAATTCACCCACTCACCGCCTTTGTTCTTACCTTTCTTCACCTCAAAGCTACCTCAAATGGTCAACCCTGACCGCAGAAACAAGCCTAATTTTTCCATGCATCTTCACAGGAAATATAATCAAGTTGCTCTGTTGAACTCTAAGAAAGATCCAAGTTTCCCAGAGGTTGCTGCTTTCTCTCTCTATCAAACTACTACACCTCCCTTAACATAGATCCTCCATTCTATAAGGGTTAACTTTTGGACATTTGGAGGACCTGCCAAGAGGTTACCATGGATAGGGAGAAAACAATGTCTGCTGTAGTGCAGGGGAGGACAATCTTTATCACTCCAGCTTCCATAAACACTCATCTTTAGCTGGACGATGTAGAAGGTGAATTGTCCTTTCCTAAATCTGTTGTTAATTAATCTTTTGAGCAGATGGGCTATGAAGGTGACTTCTTAGTAAGAACCTTCAAAAAAGGGAAGGTTTCCTCTTAATGGAAGTACCTCCTCTATGTCCTCATCCATAGCTTGTCTAACAAACATGGAGGATGGGATCAAATTCCAAAAGACCTCTCCTTTATAGTCCATGGGATCGTTCATGGTGTCAAGTTCAGGTATTCATAATTTGTGTACACTAATTTACTGCAAACTTGGACTCTTTAGAGTATTACATGTTCCCTAGATATGTCCAGCATATTCTCAATTATGAATTGGGCTCACGGTTGAGGTGATCAGGTAATATTCTAAAATTAGGACAGATGAAGCCCGACATCTTTAAAACTATGAGAAAGCCTAATGTGGGCTTCTAAGGGGTAGAAGCATCCATGGTCCTAAAAATGTCAGAGCTCATTGCTCAAGGTGACAACCTAGTAGCACCAACTAGTGTTAAACCCACACTTTTCGCTTCAAGACAACCCACACATCCACAAATAACCATCACCTACCAAAGAAAATCCAAACAAACCCCTACACAAGTTACTCAACTTGTGCAAGCCCCTATATCACCACCCATACAGGAGGAAGTAGACACTGGAGCTCCCACTTCCCTGAGGAGCAAACCACTCCCATCTCACTAATAATCAGTCATGAAGTTCCTCATGCTCAGACTGATGAGCTCACAACCCAAGAAGCCTTAAGCCTTCACTCAGAGTCTTAAGAATCTAGTGAACAACCTTTAGCGAAAAGTTATCATCCCCAGCCTCTTATTTAAACCAACTAATACCCAGCCTAGACTTCTATGGTGATGAGGATATGGCACTCAGTGAATACCATGAGTCTCTCTTCTCTTTCTATGCTCAAAGAGACATAAGTGCTCCTAATTCTCCCATATCTAGCCCACGTCATCCATCTACCACTGAGGTGGATCTTCCTGAACTAGTTCAGAGGATCCATATGGAAGAGGCTCTCATTTCTATAAGTGATTACATCATTAAGACCTCAGCCTTGGCAACGCAATCCATTGACACTTTAATTGAAGCTATCAATGTGCAGGGGAAATCCAGCAGCCAAGAACAACATACTGGTGATGAGGAAGAAGACTTAGGTCCTATTCTCTTATTCCTAGTGATTCTTCTACTGAAGATGAGGGGAACCTCAGACTAAAGGTGCAAAACCTATCCAAAACATGCACTAATTTAGTCTCTAAGGTTAGTCACTTGGAATCTCAAGTGACTACCTTACAAAGAAGGGTCAATAATTAGCAACTTGAGATTTAGGATCTCAAGGAAAAACTAGCTAGGAGACCTTTCAAGAGGATTCAACAAGGAACATAAGAACATGAGGATGTGATAGACTTAAGCCCCAGCTCACCTATGCAGAGGGTGATGCTGCCAAAAAAAGGGGAGGAAGTCTAGACAATCTCAGAACCTAGGAGTCCTTCACAGAGTATGGACAATGAGGATTCACCATCCTCACTTGCAATTGTCCATACTCAGCAACCTCCTCAAGTTCACATTGATGTGAACTCACTCATACAAAGCTTGTTTGAGGAGGGTATACCAAGGGCAAGGTCATCCCCACCCTATGGAGCTGTGAATGAAATACTAGGGTGGAGGTATGATGGTGATAGAAAAGCCCTAATACAACATATGTTTCAAGGGCAATAAGAGGTAATTAACTTTCAGACCTTGAACCACTATGACAGTCTTTCTCTAGTCAATATGCAACTTGTCAACCCAAATCAACATAGGCAAGCTGACTTAATAGCTGAGAGGATTCAATAAAGGATTGTTAAAGATTAAGACATAGAAGAAGACAAATGCAAACATATAATGTCATTGGTCAACTGGATATTGAGGTGGACCCTAAGATTAGCTTCGAAAGGGAAACCTTGACTGAATGCCCAGTGATAGAACCTTTGAGTATTGTCATAGAAACAACTACTTTAACATCCTCTACCCTCAGTGAAGCACTAATTAGTGAATGTGCTTCACCACCTCTCTTGCCAGAGCCTGACTGCTAAATCAGGCAATGAAGGTCAATGCTCTCTCCACCTTGAGTCACCAAGGCCTATGAGTAACAAAAGTAAAAGGAAACTACTCCTAAGGAGATTGAGGAGGAGGAAAGAGAGAGTAAGAGGAAGCCAAGGGGAGAGAGTTCAAGTGGGTCTCCAGGCTTTATGGAAGCAACAATCAAGGCAGCCCCCAGGACAAACACTTAAGATGATAAGTTAAGGGATTCCAGATTAAACTACGTGGGGACCAGAATTTACAATATAGATGAACTCATCTCTCTTCCCTTAGAATAATTGAATGAACTGGTAGACTTAAAGCTAATAAAGGAGTGGAAGGAGGCAGAGGATGTAGAGTTTCTCCTTAAAGTTAAAGAAGAAAGAAAGCAAAAGAGGCTTTACAAAAATGCTCCTATCCTCTCCCCAGTTGATGAAAGCCTTGAGAGAGAGGCTGTGGCAACTGAACAACCTCGGGTAGACAAGGAGTACATTGAATTTGAATATCTTAAGCAGCTAGAATAATAGTTCATTAAAGAACAAAAGGCTTCTAAGAGAAAGATGAGGAAAGAAGCTGCAAAGTCAAGAGCCACCATCCAAAAGAGTCAAAAGAAGTCTGCTAATAGGTGGGGGATGATGAGCTTCTTGATGCTATATGGATTCTCTGAAAGGAGGCTTGGTCCAATGTCTTTATCCACTATGGATGACCATATTAGAGTGATCAAGCAGAAGATTAAAAAGGGAGAGCTTATGGACTTGCATTCTCCACCAAGCCAAGCTCCTCATAAGGTTAAGGTTAAGGTTGAACCAACTCAGATAACATAACCTGGACCTTTATCTGTATCTCAAGAAACTTCATCTTCTATTCCACAGCAGGGTTCTACTCCTTTTCCTTCTGAATCTGTGAGGGAAGAGGACCCAACTGAGAGAGGCATAATAGAACAACCTGGTACTCAAGACTAGCCTTGTTAGTTGAAGACAATAAAGAGGAAGAAAAGGATGGCCATGAAGGGGTATCCAAGAAGAAGCCAAGGGCATCCTCCTTAAGATCTCAGGATGAGTCAGAGCTTCCTGAGGAAGTGCAACAAGAGGCTGCTCAACCAACTCGTACTCAAGCACAACCTCTTATATGTAGAAGACCCATCCTGTCTTGGATCTTTACTGCTAACCCAGACTGATGGTATGTGTTGGGGCTGTAAAAGATAGTCTATATTATCAACACAGTAAAAGTCAACAAAAGTCAAACCCGACATATGCGAGACGTGGAACCGAGACAAGACGTTGAAGATTTAAATGACTAGGAGTTTTATTATGATAAATATATTTTGTGTGAACAAAATATATTTTATCTTGTTTTTAGTCATTTTTATGCTTAAAATTTAATTTTGTATTAATTAGCCTAAGTCTAGGGGGTTAAGTGCAATTAGTGAATATTAGTCTAGACTATAAATAGGTTAATTGTAATTAGGGTTTGGCAGATGGTTGAATGACCAAGAGATTGAGGGATTATTTAAAAACACATATTTTGCAATCTAATTGAAGATCAAAGGGGTTTTGATTGTGATTATCATATTTTGATCTAATTCTTCATGATTTGATTCAAGTTTGATTATCTTGGAGTTACAGTATGTCATCAGAGACTAAGGTGGTCAAGATGTCTACTTCTGGTAAGACATGCTTGATCTACCTCTACATGATCTCCATGAGATGAGAAGGTATTATGAGAATCTAAAAGGATTCTGACTAAATGATGAAGAAGGGCTTGGTCTTGATCCTAATAAGGACTATCAACTAATGAACAATCTTCTCTGTTTTGGTTGCATCAGCCTAGGGGGAGTTTGTAAGGTTATATAAGAAGGCTGATGTAATCAAAGCAATCAAAGGCTTCCTGCATGCATGTACTATGTACAAGGTAGAAGTTGCTTTGAAAGTTTTACACTCTGCACAGAAAATATTCTGTGTAAAATCTTTCGAAGCCAAAGACCAAATCTTCTAAAGCCAAGGATGAAATCTTTCAAAGCTTCAAAGACAAAGTGTTCCGAAGCAAATGAAGTGATGACTGATTTTTTTCAAAGATAGAGGAGAATATGCTTTCCTCGGATGTACTTTTGCATAAACTTGACCCACTTTCCGCTGCAACTCTGTAGTCTCACCAACTTGCATAAGTTGGTGAAAAGGTCCATGCTTTTATAACTATACATTGAGGTCTAGAGTATGTAATTTTCTACTTTATGTACTTTTATTCTTATTGTAATATATCAGGAAGTGAGCTATGACATGTCATATTCACTACTCAAAAGGCAATCTGCCTTTTGACTCTGTATTGATTTTATTGTCTATCAATGATTCCAACTGGCTTTCAAAGTATAGCCAGTTGTAGGATGTAGTATAAAGTATCTTAGGGTCTTGTATCTTATTTATGCAATTGTAACATTTGTAAAAGAACTTGATATTAATATACATCTTTCTTGAAAACTATATATATTGTTCTTAAGTTTTGTCTCCTTGTTTACTTGTGTTCTTTGCATCTTATACTAAAACCCAGTTTGTTATTTGATATGTTAAGTGTTATAACACTCTCCATATTATGAGACTGATTGTATTAACCTTCCTTAACCGGTCCTATAAATGTGTAGTAGGTGTGGGTGTGATTTGAGATTTGGTGACATTTGGATAGTGAGGTTCAGTGGTGTTTTGAGAGTGGTTAGGAGTGTGGTTGTCAGAAGAAGTGTTATCAAAGGAGGGTATGGTGGAGTGTATTGGTGCAATAGGTTAATAAGGTTGGTTTGAAAAATGTGGGTTGAGTGGGCCTAGTGGTGGGTTGTTTATGAATTCAATGAATTCAACATATCTAGAGTGGTATAGTCACCGATTGGTGTAATCATAGCATTTGTAGGCCGATTTAGATGACAAGTATCCTAAGAATACACATTTTTTCGAGCGAGGGTGAAGTTTAGATTTTACATATGGGCGAAGCCACGGATAACATAAACATCCAAAAGGTTTGAGTTTAGTGTATATTGGTTCTTTAGAGAATGGAATATGGAGAATTAAAATTAAGGATTGGTCTGGGTAGATGGTTTATGAGATAAACAACGGTTTGAAATTCACCTATCCAAAATAAGATAGGAAGGTAAGCATAGTGAAGGAGTCATAATATGGTTTCCACAATATGTCGATGATGTCATTCTGCAACACCGTTTTGTTCCAAGGTATGCGGTGGGGTGGTGAAATGAGAAATAGCTTGAGCTTGAAGACTTGCGGTACGTCCAATATATTTGCCACCATTGTCGGTGAAGAAAGAAACTAAAGGTGTTTGAAAAAATTTTAAACTAACAATTTGAATTATCGAAATAAAGTAGGGACATCGGATTTATTTTTCATTAGGTATAGCCATATTTACTTTGTATGAAAGTCTACAAAAGTCACATAATAAGTGTAACCATCAATGGATTTTTCGACCAGTCCCCAAACATCCGAATATATTAATTGTAAGAGTTTTGTAGTAGTGAATGAGTTCATGCCAAAGGAATATTTGTGAATTTTATCGACAAAACACGGATTACAATGAAAATTAAGTATATTAAAATGGAAGCCTAAACATTTGGCTATTTTCTTGAGAATCCGAATAGAAGGATGCCCGAGTTTGTGATGCCAATCAAGAGGCGATGTGGTGGATACCATATTTATTTTAGGTTGAGATGGAAGATTTTCATTGTAAATGTCAAGGTAATTCTCACCCTGCATGAGTCGTGCCCCTGTTCGTAGATCCTTGACAAAAATGAGTAAGAAAAAAATCCACAGAAACTTGATTAGATCTTACATAATTTTACAATGGAAATAAATTTATTTTCGAATTGAGGAACACATAAAACATCTTTTAAGGAAAGAGACCTGTTGGATGTAGGAAGATGTGTTTGGCCTATATGGGTTATAGAAAGTGTGTTACCATTACCAAGAATAATTTCATCCGGTCTGCCATACTCAGATACGGAGTGAAATGATGCACGATCCGGATCGACATGATTGGAAGCTCCCTTATCAAACATATAGGAGGATGTTATGACATTAGCAATTTGTGAGGCCTTGCTTTGGGTCATAGAGTTTTCTGTGGTAACATGATTATAGCCATGAGAGGTGGTGCAGCAGTGGTTTGTTAAGGTTCCCTTTTAAAATCAACAAGCTTCAAATAATTCTTGGAAGCTGAGTTTTGAATCAAGTAGTCTGATTGATTATGCAACATTTTTGAAGTCATCTCCCAGTTGACAGAAAATGTGAACCCTGGTATCCTCATCTTTCATCGGGTTTTGAACAAGTGCTAGTTCATTAGCCATTGACTTTACGTCATGTAAATATTCCATGATAGTGCGAGTGCCTTTTGGGTTGGATGAAAGTTTGGACTTTAGCGATATGGAGCGAGACCAAGATGAGTTTTCATAACTAGTTACTAATCATTCCCACGATTCCTTCGTGGTGTCGGCTGATGCAATCATCGGTTGGATGGTGCACAAGCTACCTAGAAGACCCGCTAGAATGATCTGATCCTATCGGAACCATGGATAATAATCTGGATTTGGTTTGGTGGCTCCGGTGTCTAGAACCTCCGCCTAAACTGGCATTTTTCCGGTGATGAAGTTAATGAGATCAAGGCCAATAAGGGTTGAGTAGATGTGCTTACACCATAATGGAAAATTGTCACTAGTAAGGGTAATGCTAAAGTTGGTGGAGGTAGTGAGTTGAACAACTGTGATTGGTGCCATTGAAGGTGACTGAAGGTGGTTGATCAAAATTAAAAAGGTGCAGTAGGATCAATTTCTCGTTTGAGATTATGCTCTTAATACCATATGACAACTTGATTTTTAATGGAGAAGCATGCAATATTCAACAGTATACAAAGGCTATAAATAGCCATTTACAATATGCATACAATGGTAAAGAGATATGTAAGGCTAATTCTATGGTAAACAATAATAATAAAATAACCATCTAAATATAACATAAGGTGTAACTGAAAATACAATCAACACACAATCAATTAGTAGTTACGTTAATACTACTGTGAAATGGAATGCGCAACGAATCTGGTAACCAACTTAGTTCTTGTTTTAATTTGGAAAACTTGTCTACGATTATGGTTTTGGTATTTTTTTTGGTGGTTTGTTTACCGGATCAATTGTTATTTTTTTTGGTGGTTTGTTTACAGGTAACCAACTTTAGTGATTAAATTTAACTTTAGAAACCTTTTATTGATTTTCTGTTGGGTGTAATTTAGGAATACGCCATTGGTTGTCCACACTGTTTAATGAGTAGTTTGTCTATTTTATGATCACATTGTTCCACGACTAGTTTGTCAATTTTATGTTCAGCTATCAAGATTGTGTGTTGGTCAATTAGAGTTTGGGATAGAAAACTTGTTCGACTGGTCTTACGAGTTAGGGTTGGAGATTCTATTAGTGTTATCTTTTGATGGGTAATTATCAACTTGGAATTGGGTTACTTTGATCTGTTTATGTTTGTCATTATGGCTAAAGATGTAAAATTTGTGATTGACAAGTTTGATGGTTTGGACTTTAGTTTATGGATGTTCCAAATGGAGGCATTACTTGGTCAAAAGAATTTAGACGTATTTAATGAAAAACCTAGATAAAGCTATGGAAGCACTATGAAACGCCAAAGACAAGAAAGCTAGGGGAAAAGTTACATTAACATTGACAATATATGTTGCTTATAACATCATTTCTAAAACAACTACTCATTGTATGATATTGACATTGTCAAATATGTACAAAACGTCGTATGCGTCTAACAAAGTGTTACTAATGAGAGATTTGTTCAGAACTAATGAATGAGAGAAGTTTAGTGACTGAGCACATTAGCAATTTGAATTCTATTTTGTCCATATTGTTATCTTCTAAATTAAAATTTGACGATGTGACAAGAGATTCTTTAGAACAATGACCGTTGTTACCAACTCGCTGGGAACTAACAGGATGACATCTGAAAACATTCAAGATTTGGTACTGGAAAAAGATATTCATTAGAGAAGAGGTAAAGAGATATCATCTTATAAGATGTTATATGTTGGCAGGGGAAGAGATAATGAGCAACATAGGGGAAGTAGCAAATGTCAATGTAGGAATACGTCTAGAACTCACCTAAGTCTACGACGTTAGAATTACAACGAGTAAGGACATACTAGGATGAGTCAACGTCTAATGAAGACTCATGATAAAGAATTGAACACTACTACTAGAAATGACTATGATGATGATGTTCTAATAATTTATGTAAAGAGTAATCTAGATTACTTAGTGATGGATTCCGGTGCATGATTTCATGCTACCAATTGTACTGATGGCATATGGAATGTTAAATAATGCAATTTTAGTAAGGTCAGGCTTTGAAATGCTAAAAACTATAATGTGATTGTCATTGGGGATGTTGATCTGGATACTACTTGGTCACTACTTGGACTATGACTAACGTCTGGATCATTTTTGAAATGAAGTTAATCGATGATAGGAATTTGGATTGGAACATGATAATAAGGTGTGTTAAGGCGTGTTTATAGTACTTTAAGGCTTAAACAGGCCCTAAAGCCCCTTCAGTATAGTGATGATTATTACTGTATCTAGGTGAATACATGGATAAGTTTGAAGTTTAGTTTGTTCTTTAGGAGTTGGACCTGGAAAACATATGTTCCTTTGTGTTTAGGTGTTACTAAATACTAAAGTCAAGGAATGTTATGTGCTTTTCGGCAGATTTACTTGTAAGGCCCACCTTCCTCAGGGGGACCTCACAGTTGGTCATTCATAACATACATGGATTTAAAACAATCATTTACTTTTATAGGTAAAAATATATACATCGCAGCGGAAAATAGGGTAATTGCAATTCATTACAACGTAGTTAAATTGAATTATAAACATTGTCTTTAAACATTAAATCTATTTAAAAGTCCTTTTAAGCCTTTCTTTTTCAGGGATGCCAGTCTTCCAGTGCCAAGAAGCTTCGGTCCCATGCCTCTATCACATAGCTCTAACTCTTACCTGTCAACTGATATGCATACAAAAGTCAGCTTCGCTGAGTGAATTCTAGGTTTTCTTTGTAAATAACTTTTGTAA
>BJCO01723444.1:0-21816 GCA_018326465.1 Flaveria floridana | reverse complement strand
CGGGGTGGTTTTGGGTGCTAGGATGCACAATCGGAGGTGAAAGAGGGTGTAGGAGAGAAAGAGCAGAAAATGGGAGTGTTTGGCTGGTGGGTGGGTATTTATACCCAGCCCAGTTTGGCAATTGTCAGGTTTGGTCCCTGTACTTAGGTACCGAGTTCCCGAATTCGTTTCGGTTGATAACGACTTAGACGAGCGAGCTCTATTAATTAATAGGATTCCTTATGAAATCTCGTTTATGTGAATTCTCTACAAACACCCGCATTAGTATTTATTACAATTAGTTTAACGGTGTCGGTGGCGGTGTTTATATGCGTTTCGAATCTTTGCGAGTTCGGGTAAATGTTAATCTGAAATTACGGGGTGTCACACAAAGGCTAATGATCTTCTGACAACAAAAGACATCTTGGAAGAGAGGCCAGAGTCAACCATGTTCATGACACTTATCAACCATGGGTTTCTCTATGACATGGTTGGGAGATCGAGAAGTAGGGCACCCAGATATGTTTGAGAATGAGTACACAGAGAAGGTGTTCTATCTGATGGGCTATGATAGAGATTTTTGATAGGGGAGATCAAGAAGGGAAGATTGTACAAGCCATGCAGATTTTTGTGCCACACTTATCTAAAGTGCACATCTAACCGAAAGTCTATATTAGATAGATTTTCTAGGCACATATCTTTAGGCATCATAG
This sequence comes from Flaveria floridana, assembly GCA_018326465.1. NCBI lineage: Eukaryota > Viridiplantae > Streptophyta > Magnoliopsida > Asterales > Asteraceae > Flaveria > Flaveria floridana. The sequence continues at coordinate 21,124 of BJCO01723444.1, read as the reverse complement.
GAATCTTTGAGGGAAGGACATACAATTATGCAAAATACATCTTTAATTGTCTCTGTGACCATGTTAAAGTACAAAGGCCAGACAAGATGTACATGTTCCCAAGGTTTCTGTAACTGATCATCAATGATAAACTTCCTGGGCTTGCAAGGGAAGGAGATGTGTTTGTACAAGACCATCTGAGTAGGTGTGTGTTGAACAAGATCAGTGGCAAGTATCAAGGTGATGATATGCCAATGTTTGCTCATGTGATGGATGCGAATGCCAACATTCTTCAAGAGTTGGTATGGGTAGAGCAACAAGGAGAGTCATCTGCTGATTCCAATCAAGCCTCACACTCACCAAATCAAACACCCCCTCACCAACATCAATCACCAGCAAGTGTGAACACTGAACCAATCTCACCCATTCAACCTCATCTTTCCCCATAACTACTATCATCTGACACTCAAAACGCCCAGCCTATCTCCCCTGTACAACAAGAATCGCCAGTAGTTTCACTTCCAACCTCACAAAACACTCAGCCAATCTCTCCAATCTAAACTCTATCCCCTCTACATCCACTCCTTGATACACCTAAACATCAAACTTATGAGAGCGCCAATACTAAGCCCTTACACATAACTCAGTCTCAGAACTCAATTCACTCTGGTGAGACCGAGTTAATGTCTCAAGCTAGCACCATACAACTCTCAGTCTCCAACTCCTAAAACCTAGTCTTGTCAGATCACACTGAACCCATATCTCCAATTATTGATACTCAGCAACTGTCTCAACCTCAACTTAAAGACAATTTTGATGATCAAACTGCTAGTCAACCAATTGAAGAAGAACAACAAGACAATTTTGTTGATGTTGTTGCTTATCATGAGGATGATCTGAGTGACAAGGACATACCAGTGAGCAAGAGTTATCTGGTGGCTGAGTACAACAAACTGGTGCTAAAGTCCAACAAAAGGAAACAAAGAATACAAGAGCTAAAGGGAGTCATCAAAGAAAAAGATGAAGAGCTTTTGAAGCAAGAAGCTAGACTAAAAAGACTCAAATAAGATGCTCAAAGCAATAATGAAGTGATCGATGCATTGCTTCAACATGAAACAGAATTGGTTAAGTCTATGAAATTTGACAAAAATGAGAAGGAGAAGATGGCTCTGAAGATTGATCAAATCACTGATTCTCTATCTACAAAATCTGATCTGATCAAGTTGAAAGATGAAGAAATTGAACAACTAAAGATGAAGATATGTGCATTGGAATCAAAGGATGCCCCATCTGTCAAGCAATCAAAACAATCTTCTGAGGCTTCAAAGCATTTAATTCTATATTCACAGAAGAGAAAGTACTTGGGTGCTATTCAAAAGAAGGTGATCATTCTGGAAGATTCTCCTGAGAAGCCAAAGCCCGTATCTCCTGAACACTATCCTTCAGTAAATTTAGCCACTGTGAAGACCATATCTTATAAGGAGAATGATAGTGATGATGAATGGAATGAGCTGACAAGGATGGACTCTCCAGCAGATCAAAAAGGATCAAAGGCTGATGATCTTCTTACAACAAAAGACATCTTGGAAGAGTGTCCAGAGTCAACCATGTTCATGACACTTATCAACCATAGGTTTCTCTATGACATGGTTGAAAGAATAAATGTCACTGAATTGAAAGATATGCTTAAGGAATTCGAGCTTGCAAGATTCATGATCCCCAACTGTGATTATGAAGCATTCTTTACTTTTCAATCAATTCAGAAGACAAAGAAAGAGTTAGGCCACTGTGACACAGCCAAACTAAGCAAATAATACATGACTTGCTGGCTACAGGGTCATAACTACAAACCACATGAGCTCAAAGGCAGAACAATTGGTGAACTGAGAAGAATGGTGGAGCATGTTATGAAAGTTGAGCTTGATACAGGAGTCAGATTCAGAACTGAAGCTTCTAACCCTGCTATTGAGCACCACAACAAGATGACTGCTGAACCTGTTGTGGTAGAAAGCCAAGCACAAAGAAAAAGACAAGCTGATCGGAGAACTAATAGAAGTCATTCCTCACAAAGTATGGCCACTTGGAACTACTGTGAGAGAGTTAACAGAGCAGAAGTCCACTCTGATACAACTGATTGATCACCTCACAACTTCCTGTTTTGTGGAAGACAACAGGATTATGGCCTGGAAATATGATCCAGACTGGGATTATGCTATCATTAAAAGAACATATGGAAGAATTGAATACTTCCATGATGTATTTTCTTTGTTGTGCTTACCAGAGAGTGATCTCAAAGACCTGCAAAGTCTGACCATCAACAATTACCCAATTCACCCAAGAGGTAGAGACTTCTCAACTATAGTGAATAAACTTAAGACAAAGTTTATGGATGATGTGCTTACTAAGGTTAAAAGAGAAGATGTTGAGCATAAAAAGAGAATTAAAGGTCTTAAAAGGTTTAAGTCCGATGCCTTAGAATCAGTAGATGATGAATTCTTGAAGAGGGTTGGATACAACAGTAGAAAAACAGCAGCCATCAAGTCCATTGAAGAGACTTAATACACATTTCCCATAACTAAATGGGGATATGTTGAGAAAACAAAGGAGTTAGTGCTGCACAGGAATGCAGAGAACAAGAAAGCGGACCGGATCAGGATCTTTGATCCTGTGGAAATCAAACTACTTCATCCCAGCTACACCTCTTACCTACATGACAATTTTTTTCCTAAGCTGAGTGATGAATTAGCATAAAATGATCTGTTCCTGCCTGTCCATATAATACAAGTAATTGACAAATTACAAGCAAAAGCTTACAAGAGAAGAAGACACAATGCTGGATTACTGAAGGGAACACACTATGAAGAAGTCTCAGAGCTTAGGATTTCAGAACAAGATGAATTGGAAATTGTCAACAACAACAATGTTCTGGAATCCCTCACAACAGACGAAGATGTTTTGGGACTAAGCTATGAAACTCTGAAGAAGATCAGCAACATGAAGTTCAACTACAAATATGATGATCAGAAGATTGTTGTGTCTTACTTTTACAACAAAATAATTGCCAGAGTCAAGGAGCTTTTAGTTTTGAAGGAATGATTACAAGTATCTATGCCTAAGGGGAGCATTGTTAGATCTAGTGTAAATAGGTCTAGATCAAATTGTATAGGCTTAGAACTTTAATAAATTCTTGTAATAAATGATTGTAACTGATTTATGCATTGAGTATATAGGTTAACCCATATAATATATGTCTTGCTTTTTGTGTGATGATAGAGAAACAATATACTTGGAGAATTCCTGTAACTGGCAAAGTGTAAGAAACATCTACGGATGAACAATTTTGTTAATCCGTAGATATAATTCTTACAAGTTTCCTACGGAAGAACAAGAACTCCTGCAGAAGACAAGTTTCCCACGGAAGAACAAGAACTCCTGCGGAAGACAAGTTTCCTACGGAAGACGAAGACACATGAAATTGTCAAAATTCAACAAGTCAACAACTCAAAGTCAATTTCAAATCCCAAGAGATCCGGTGTTTCCTTAACTAACTCAAAGATGTCTATAAATATGAGTCCTAGGTTTCACATCTCAACAGGACACAATTTAAGCAATATTACGGCTGTTGATTATCACATCATTGTGCAACCCTAGCCGCCGTCGTATCAACATCAATATCAATTCGATTAAAGAACACATTAATCATAGTTTTATACTTATTCTTTTGTAATCATTATTCAGTATTATTGAAATTCATTTGAATTAATTACTGTGTTCGTATTTACTGTGTCTTCGTAATTAGGTTCTTCAATTAACATTTAAAACAATTAAACAGCAATTAATGATTATTCCACACTTATTAACTTGTCATTATTTTAATATTGATAATTCCTAAATTGAGATCCTTGGATTCACATTTGAGATAATCAATACAATCAAGATAGTGTTCTAAGCAAGACTCCTTCATATTCTAATCTCCGGTAAGAAAAATCATTTCCTGATGATTTTATTCTTTTATCTAATTTCATTTCGATGATATTTATCATATAAATACAAAATCATCATCTATTATTCTTATTTTCTTTGTTTTGGATGATGGACCGTGAAAATCTAGGTGTTACGAGTGTTGGACTATCTAACCGGTAAAACCCTAGTGCCTTTATTCTTAATTGTTCATTGATCTTGTGTTTTGGGATTGTAACATCTTGAAATATGGACTTAATGGCTGTTTTTATATCCAAATTAGTTATTAATGGCTATTTTTATATCCAAATTAGTTATTAAAAATTATTAATTTATTGTTATTGGATCGGTTGGGGCGATAGAATAGTTGATCTAACCGATCAATGTATAAAAATTGGAACTGGGAGGGTAAAAGTGCATGAAGCTGTGTTTGGACAGCAATATTATGTTAATCCACAATCTGATTCTTTGTTTCAGTCTTTGGGGTCTTATATTGAATGTGCTTACGGGGTTCGGGTCAATAAAGGTCGAAAACCGAGTTTCTGAATCCAATAGATAATGCTGATAATTTGGACAGTTGGCTGATAGAAAAATGGGTCATCTTGTGCAGGTCATAATGAGGTCATAGAAATTCCAATTTTGTAGAATTTTTCATCTAAACTTAAGTTCAATGAGTCCTCTAACTAACCTAAGTGGTCTCGTATCTTTTCTATATCATTTGGTCCTTCAAAATCATTTACCAAGTTCAAGGTGTCAAATCCGAGCAGAATGTAGGCTGTGTTCATCACGTTGTATCTTTTTCACTCATGACCCATTTAAGTTGATCCTTCTTTTGGAAGTTAGTTTGATGTCTTATCTTTTATTGTACATCTATTATGTAATGTTTTGTTTCTGTTTCGACCTCCGAATAGTTTACGCAAGACTACTGCGCGATCAGCTATTCAAGCTGAGTTTATTTTACAAGTTTAAGTGATATGAGCTTACGGGTATATTATTAAATAAAAATAATGAGTGATTTAAACAAGTAAATTTAAGGTGTATAAGGTTTTACATATATAAAATATATAACTTATAATAACGGGGTGGTAAAGGTTCATCAAGAGACGTTAACGATCTAAAACATAATTATTGAACTAAATTATGAGACGGGGCTTGAGACACTAATATTAACATTGCACTTAAAAATAGATTTTTACTAAGAACAGTAATCAGAATGGACATTAAGGACTGGACTTTGAGGGCTACACGCAACTAGGTCAACTTGGCATTTAGTAATCTGTTTGGTGTTTTGTGTTCTATAGTGATTTGACACTCTTATTTTGGACTTTGGGACTTTGCTTTTTCGAGGTGTGTATCACAGCCCCTTTTTAATTATGTTTTATTGGGGTAAAAGCTTAATGTTTTCTTCTATGCCATGCTTTAAAAAACTTGTATGTGGTTTGAGTCATAGGATCGAGTCTAGTTTTCTTTCATAAACGTGTACTGTATTTGGACTGTACTTGGACTAAACTGGACTGTACTTGGACTGGACTGTCATGGAGAATTATTGTTAGTACTAACGGATTGACACCTCGCCCCTGTTGTTGGTATGCTAGCTAAGACTAACTTTGCCTTATGCGAGCCCTTGGGTGAATATAATCTGGTTACTGGACTTGGACTCATAAATGGACTTTTATGGAATTCTATGACTACTATGCTCTCTTACCTTCACACTTATTTTATTTATTACTTTCCCGGCAACATTTTTTGTACTTATAAACCTGTGAACTCACCAACATATGTTGACTTTTAGAGCACGTCTTTTTAGGTAATGAGGTTGAGGTGCTTGGCAGTGTACTTTAGACAAGACCGCTCCTTTAGAAGCAATAGACATTTAATGGGACTTTTTGGACTTGTTTGGACTTGTTTGTTTTGTTGTATTGTAATTTGTTGGATTTGTACTTGGGATTGTTCTGGTACTTATGCTTCCTTATTTCTAAATGGAAACTTTGGATTAAATTATGCATTTATGGTATGATGTTTTGGAATTGATTGACATGACATGTGTTCCTTTAGAATAAATCTTAATTATATGATTTGCAATTATAAGTTTTGACATAGTCATGGGAATGAACTAGTTATCAAGGAATAGGGTAGAGATTATCTTCTGCGAGAAGACTACTCGCATGCCGTTGTAAAACATGATACACTTGACGTACATGGAAAGTGATTAGAAGAGTACAAGATCAAGATCATGAGCATGAAGACGAGGAATAAGAGCTAGATGACATACCTGTTGTGTGACAATTTCAGGAAGTGTTCTAGAAGGATTTGGCTTAATCACATCCTTCACAACAGATGGACTTTTAGATTGACGTGGTACCTAACACAATGCATGTTGCTAGGACCCCTTATCGATTTACACCTTTGAAGGTGGAAAATTTGTCTAATCAACTTCAGTAGTTGTAGATAAGGGTTTTCTACGACCCAGTCACTTACCATGGGGCATTATTGCTTTGTGTCAAGAAGAAGGATAGATCCTTCTACGTGCGTGGACCATCAAAAACTAAATAAGCTAATGGTGAAGAACTATTATCCTTTGCCAAGGGTAAATTACCTATTTGATCGGCCAGAAGTATCGACTTACCTTTGAGAATATTGACCTCTGTTCGAAAATCATCAACTTAGAGTACATAAGGATGACATACTGAAGAAAGCTTTTAGAACTCATTGCAGAGATTTCGAGTTCATAGTTATGCATTTTGGGCTAACAAAGGCACATATGGTGTTCACGGAACTGGTGAATTAGATGTGTGAGTCATGTATGAATGAATTTTTCAAAGTGTTCGTTGAGGATATTCTGATTTATTTGAGGACAGAGATGCTCATAAGAAACATGTACGGAAGCCCTGGAATTATTGGAAATTTAAGAAACAATACGCTAGTTCTCTAAGTGTGTCATATGTACTCACCATAAAATTTTTCAACACATCTTTTATGAAAAAGAACTTAACATGAGACAGATATGATGAATTGAGTTGTTTGGAGACTATGACTATGAAATCTGATATCACCCGAGAAATGCAAATGTGGGTCCGATAGATTGAGCAATAAGAAAAGAGTCAAAGCCATGTTTATCAAGGCATTGGGAATGATACTTCACTTAGTTATCAAATCCCATATTGACGTTACCTAAGTTAAGCCAATAAGAGACTGCATGTGAAGGATAAGGCTTTGAGAAGTCTGGACAAACAGTTTGTACAAAAGAAAGATGAAGGATTATACTTTATAGAGTGAATTTTGGTTTTATTTATTGGAGTGCGTAGACATTAGTGATCAACAAAGCACACAAGTTTACGTATATTGTTCATCGTGGTGCTAACGAGAGGTGCCATGATCGTTAGGACATGTATTGGTGTCCTTGAATGAAAAAGGACATGGTGGACTATGTGTGCTAGCTTTTGACTTGTTCAAAGGTCAAAGCAGAGCATCAAAGGCCACTATGTGTGCTAGCTTTTGACTTGTTCAAAGGTCAAAGCGGAGCATCAAAGGCCATCTGGCATGTTGCAATAGCCTAAGATTTTGGAATGGAGGTTGGGAAAACGTTCGTGTAGACTTCATCATGAACAAGTAGTGGGAATGACTTGATTTGGGTCATTGACCATATCTACCCATTTCTAGACTATTAGTGAGGGGTATAAGATGGAAATGCTACCAAGGATTTATGTAAGTGAAATCGTGGATAGAAATGGAGCACCTTTGTCGATTGTCTTTGATCATGACAGTTGCTTCATGGCACGATTCTGGCAGAGGTTATAAAATGTGCTTGGAAGGCGTCTGGACCTGATTACAACTTATTACTCTAAATGGTCTAAGTCAGTGAACTATTAAGACGGTCCAGGATATGTTAAGGTCGTGTATCGTCAACTTTGGAGGTAGTTAGGACGATCACCTACTATTGGTTGTGTTCCCTTATAGCAATACCTACCATTGGAGTATTATATTAGCACCATTCGAGGCACTTTATAGATGTAAGTGTCGAGCATAGATATAATGTACATAAATAACGTAAAGTTTCATGACTGAACCATTAATCATTCAAGAGACCAATGATTAGGGTTTTAGACGTAGGACAAAATAAAGGCAGCACAAGATCGTCGGATTTATGCTGATAATCAAAGGAAGCCTTGTTTTACGCACATCCTCTCAGACATTTTTTGAATTCAAAATTAGTTACGGTTGGTGAATGATACACTATCAAGGTGTTAGCAGTGTGGTGGGTTAGCTGCGGTACACCTTATATATAAACACTAATAATACCTTGAGTATGAAATCAAAAGCAGACCGAGAACTATTACTTCCGAAGCACACTATAATCAATGTTAGTGTTTGTCAATATTATCTTCCGAAGCCACTATTACTTCCAAAGCAAACTATGTCTTAAAGACAAACTTTGCTTCCGAGATTAAAGTGTTCTTCCCAAAGAAGAAGTTAGTAACTTCGGAAGAAATTTGAACTATGGTAAAATAGTCTTACGATGCTAAAACTCTTCGGAAGATAATACTTGTGTAGAGGAATTTTCCTTCGGAAGATAGATAAAGATCTCTTTCGAGATTAATTTCTCTTTGTAAGAATTCATACATAGATAATTTGGAGAAAAACTTTTGTGACAGGGTTTTGATTATAAACAGACAAATTAGACGACATATTTTCAAAAGATTTTCAAAAGAGATTTACTATTCAATGTTAATCATCCCCATAGCCATAATTAACTACTTAAATCTTTATTCATCAAAGGCTTTGGTGAACAAATCAGCATATTATTCATTTGAATCAACTTTGACTAGTTTGATTAAGTTTTTCTCATTTATATCTCGAATGAAATGATGCCTCATTTCAATATGCTTTGTCTTAGAGTGCTTGACTAGATTTTTTGTGATAGAAATAGCATGAAGTTGAAACCATACTCTAACATCAGATTCTGAATTCATAGCAGTTGAGCACAGCAGCTTGCAGCAGCAATCTAATCAGCTTCAGTAGTTCATGTAGGACTCATGATTGCTTTTCCATTGCTAGGAAATGATACTTCTACCAAGAAATTGACAAACTCCTAATGTAGATTTCTTGTAATGTTGCAGCCTCCATAATCAATGTTAGTGTAACCATAAAGATTGTAGACCTATATATAAACACTAATGATACCTTGAGTATGAAATCAGAAGCACACCGGGAACTAACTTTTTATTATGGACAACAACCACACTCTTGAGACATCAACAATTAGGTTGTAGACCTAAAAAGTCATCTCAACAGACCATGGCTCATAGGCTGCATATGAGCTTCTACCACAGAAGGCATTGTCTATTTGGGCAAAATTAGCAAACTAACACCTATATTAGTAAGTGTCGTTACTACTACCAAATAGCTGGTTATGTGGAATATGGGATGGTGGGTTATGGCAAGAACTGAGCAGGGTGTATGACATGTTTCGTGCTATGAAACTCAAGTAGTGACTTGCTGAGGAGACCTTTAATGTAGTGATTGAAGAAATTTGTGTGGATGATACATTTCAGTCGTCAAATAACTAGCTGAAATCAGGTCTACATAAATCAAAACTTTAAGGAGTAGTAAAATCCTTATCGAACAGATTAAATGGAACTCATGGTGAGGACCATAATTTTATCTGTGCGAAGGAAGAATAATTAAGGATTGAGTACCTTAACCTATTCATAGAAAGTATTGTAGTTGATAACTCAAGTTGAATTTCAAGACGAAACTCTCTCACGGAGGAATACTGTGACATCCATCACCAAATTAGGTGCATTGACCATTGACTTTGAGTGTTGACTTGACCTTTTGACTTTGACTCTTTAGTGTTGTTTTGGTCTAAGTATGGAAGTTGACCTGAAAGTTAACCTAATGTTGACTTGTCCTGAGAATAGTACATTAGATGCGTGTAGACGCACTAAGTTCTAACTATATATAATGAGCTTTATATGTTTTAGTGGGCCTTAGACATGTTGATGGTGGATATTTACCGATCTAGACTTAACATGATGGTTTGTGCATAAAATTGGACTAAATACTTAAAAAGGTAAAAACTTGTACATCTTATGTTAAGAACGCAAACAAAAATCTGACATCAGTGGGCTTTGCCTAAAGTCTACTAAATAGACTTAACTTAATTCAAAAATATACATTAAATAATTTATATAGCATATAATAATCCGTTTGAATCGTATTAACGCGTAGAATTTAAAAACGTAAAAATTGGACGACACGCAATTTGGGACAAGACGTATTCGACGAGACGGGCCAAGGGCCAGAAGGCCCTCGCCCCTCCCTTTGTTGTGGCCAAACCTAGACAACGGGGAATTCCCCCTTGTTTCCTCACTTTTACAAAAATTCTTCTCCAAGTCACCTATATATTGCAAACCCTAGCCACCAAAACCTAATTTCACCTTGTTCTTCAACAATCTTCAAGGAAAATTAACGTCATTGTGTTATTCCATCGACTATTGAGATAATCAATACAATCAAGACAGTGTTCTAAGCAAGACTCCTTCATATTCTAATCTCCGGTAAGAAAAATTATTTCTTGATGTTTTTATTCTTTTATCCACTTTGATTTCGACGACATTTATCATATAAATACAAAGTAATCATCTAATATTATTATATACTTTGTTTTGGACGTTGGATCGTGAAAATCTAGGTGTTACGAGTGTTGGACTCTCTAACCGGTAAAAGCCTAGTGCCTTTTGTTCTTAATTGTTCATTGATCTTGTGATTTGGGATTGTAACATCTTGAAATATGGAATTAATGGACGTTTTCATATCCTAATTAGTTATTAAAAATCATTAATTTATTGTTATTGGATCGATTGGGGTGATAGAATAGTTGATCTAACCGATCAACGTATAAAAATTGGAACCGGGAGAGTATAAGTGGATGAATCTATGTTTCTGCAACAATATTATGTTAATCCAAAATATAATTCTTTGTTTCAGTCTTTGGGGTCTTATATTAAACGTGCTTACGGGGTTCGGGTCAATAAAGGTCGAAAACCAAGTTTTTGAATCCAATTGATATGGCTAAGAATTTGGACAATTTGCTGACAGAAAAATGGGTCATCTTGTGCAGGTCATATTTAGCTCATAGAAATTACAATTTTGTCTAATTTTTAATCTAAAGTTAAGTTCATTGAGTCCTCTAACTAACCGAAGTGGTCTCGCATCATTTCTATATCCTTTGGTCCTTCAAAATCAGTAACCAAGTTCAAGGTGTCAAATCCAAGCAGAATGAAGGCTGTGTTTATCACGTTTGTATCTTTTTCACTCGTGACCCATTTAAGTTGATTCTTCTTTTGGAAGTTAGCTTGCTATCTTAGTTTTTATTTTACATCTATTATGTGATGTTTTGTTTCTATTTCGACCTCCGAATAGTTTACGCAAGACTGTTGCGTGATTAACTATTCAAGCTGAGTTTATTTTACAAGTTTAAGTGATAAGAACTTACGGGTACATTATTAAGCAAAAACAATGACTGAGTTAAACAAGTAAATTTAAGGTGTATACGGTTTTAAATATATAAAATATATAACTTATAATAATGGGTTGGTAAAGGGTCATCGAGAGACGTTAATGATCTAAAACATAATTATTGAACTAAATTATGAGACGGGACATGAGACACTAATATTAAGAATGGACTTAAAAATAGATTTTAACCAAAAACTATAATCGGAATGGACATTAAGGACTGGACTTTGAGGGTACACGCAACTAGGTCAACTTCGCCTTTAGTAATCTGTTTGGTGTTTTGTGTTCTATAGTGATTTGACACTCTTATTGTGGACTTTGGGACTTTGCTTTTTCGAGGTGTGTTTCACGGACCATTTTTAATTATGTTTTCTTAGGGGAAAAGCTTGCTCAATGATTTTTCTATGCCGTTCTTTAAAGAACTTGTGTGTGGTTTGAGTCATATGATCGACTCTAGATTTCTTACATAAACGTGTACTGTATTTGGACTGTACTTGGACTAAACCGGACTGTACTTGGACTGGACTGTCATGGAGAAGTATTGTTAGTACTAACGGGTTGACACCCCACCACTGTCATTGGTATGCTACCTAAGACTAACTTTTCCTTGTACGAGCCCTTAGGTGAATATAATCTGGTTACTGGACTTGGACTCATAAATGGACTTTTATGAAATTCTATGACTACTATGCTCCCTTACCCACATACTTATTTTATTTATTACTTTCACGGAAATATCTTTTGTACTTATAAACCTGTGAACTCACCAACATATGTTGACTTTTAGAGCATGTCTTTTTAGGTATTGAGGTTTAGGTGCTTGGTAGTGGACTTTAGACAAGACCGCTCCTTTAGGAGCAATAGAAATTTCATGGGACTTTTTGGACTTGTTTGGAATTTTTTGTTTTGTTGAATTGTAATTTTTGGATTTGTACTTGGGATTATTCTAGAACTTATTCTTCCTTGTTTATAAATGGAAACTTTGGATTAAATTATGCATATATGGTATGGCGTTTTGGAATTGAGTGACTTGACACGTGTTCCTATGTGTCGGGCGACGTCATGGCCCATTTATGAAGAATACCTTTATTGATTCTCTTAGACTCCCAATGTGTTATGAAGAACCCGTACGTCGCATCATCGTGTTTCCGCTTCTTGCGAGGGTGTGACAGATTGGTATCAGAGCCATTGGTTATAGAGAATTAGATGGATTATTTGACCTAGACTATAACCTAAGTAGCCACATGTAGTATGCATCTTAGGATTATGTGTGTACTGTTATACATGTGAATGTTCTATATGTATTATTTGTTGTGCTATGTAGCTTGTCTTACATGTTAATTGTGACGTAACTATTTGGAAAATCTTTGGTTGTTGTATCATCTGTTTGTGCCTTAAGAAAGCATTAGGTACGGACGTCCTCTCGTTATGCGCTTGACTTTTATTTGGTATGGATTGATAAGTGCGACTATAAGGATTTTAAAGGACTTAGGTTGTTAAGCCAATATTAGTGTATGTGTTTGCTAGTGATACCATGTTATGAGTTAAATCTTAGGAGATGAACATGCAAGTTGACATGACACAATAGACAAGAACCATGGCGTACTCAGGTCAGATGACTACTTTATTAGATCTCGAATTATACTAAATGGATTCTTTGGACTGTTCCTTACCCAAGTGAATGCTTTCTTAATCAATTCCTCTGTACAACTTTGGTTGCTAAACCTTAGGTTGGTGACCATATCCTTGATTCTCTAATCATGGATAACACTCTGTACTTGATATGATGTGTTGATTCTGACAGGAGGAGCTAGGGTGACCATGCAAAGCAAATTACCATTACGGGTGCACACGTAATTGCAATTTGCAGTGCATGCGAAATCTAGCAAATCCTTTTGTGAGATAATGTCATAGTTAGTACAAATTCTTCCATTCTATACATAGGACACTAGAGTTACTATTCTTATTATAATTGTTAGGACTATGTACGGACAGAGTACTAACATATTCAACGTGTAACCAGATCAAATAGCGCGGAATCCTATTTGATTGGCTATCCAATTAGTGAGAATGAAAACCCAGATCAATCTAATGATAGAACAATGTTAAGAATGATTGGAGAATGATCCGGGATGAATTATGAACTTGGATAAACGAGATAGAACTCTCTGGACGGCTAGGGTATGATATAATTTGAAGTGTTACGTTTTTCCACGAAGTAGGTGGTATTTATAGGTTTCAGTGTACAGTCATACGACTGAGCCATTAGCATGGTGCAGTCATGCGACTGAGCCATATGATTTGTTCATGCACATGATTGAACCATGCACTTGGTCCAATCATGCAACTGAGCCAGTCTCATGACTCAGTCGTGCGACTAACCCAATCACCTAGTTCAGTCGTACGACGGGTCCATAAGCATGGTTCATTAGCATGAATAACCATAAGACTAAGTCAAACACATTCCAGAATCATAATTAACTCAAAAATGTGACTGGCTACTACAAACCTATATATAATATTCATTCAAGCGTGTAATAATAAATGATATAAGAATAAGATACATTCAGTAGTAAATAGACATTCAAACACATATCATTTCATTTCAAAACTATTGTCTTACACATATGTAAGAATGAAAGACATAGACATTTAAGTACATTGAACTAGGGACATCATGTATCAACAAACTCTCCCTTGGACCTAGTTCTCTCTAATGTCTAACATTCTTCACACGCTCAGCAAACTTCTTTAGTTTTTCTTCTTTGGTTACCCAGCACGTATTTCAAACACGAAGCACAATCTGATGACATGCTAGAATTGAAAAGCTTGCACTATGTGCTGAGTGTCGTAGAACATTGGCCGCTTGTATAATGTGTATACATCATTCTCAGACAAGTTGGTAACCCACATCAGATCAAATACTCGGATAGTCTCAATCTTTCCATCTCTATCCAATACAATCACGGCTTCTCCGGTCCTCCCGTCATAATACCACCACTTAGAATGAGACATGAAGTTCTGTGGCATTTTCCTTAAAGGAATCTTTGTTATTGTCCTAGGTGGTCTCTATTTCAGAACCACTTTTGGTCTACCTGAAATGGATCTATATCTGTTTTGCTCAGGAACCTCCTTGGCTGTTGAGATTTGAAGTTCACCCATTTAGTAAGATATTCATTCTTTAAAGCTCGTTCAAACCATCCTGACATCTTTCTCGGATTAGCATATAGGAGGTCTAAACCTGCCAGTCTATTTAGCTCAAAACCAGGTAGAGTCTTCAGATCATGAGGGTGTCTAAAGTACTCTATCCCCTTCTCTCTCTTCATCGCATAAACACTCAAGTCTTTAAAGTATGCCCAGCTGATTATCTTTCCCGATACCTTCTAATATCTTTTGACTTTGTATAGCTTTATGTAGCTATTTTCCTTTGGTGGTGCGTGCTGGTTCATCATTTCAGCTAGACACTCAGCCCATTCATCTTTTCTTTGTTCGACATCAGCATCCTCAGCTTGAGCAGTCTTTTCTGTAGATTCTATCTCAGTGAACTTCTCATTTATCTTGTCTAAGCTGTCACTATCAAACATTTCGCCTAAGTTTGGTAGAGCATCACCATCGTCATTTGTGTATTGAGGATAATGATAAGACGTGACATCCTTAATCTCCACCACATCTACACCTTGTAGTTCTTCATCACTGATAATGTCTACCTCTGGTGCGTCTCTGATGATCTCATCGGGGTTGAGCCTGAACATTTCTGCTATCTTCTCATCTATTAAATCATGAATGATCTCCCCTTTTTCTTGCGCATAGCTCATCGATCGTATGACCATCCCCTGCAAATCAAGAATCATAGTGAACTGGGTCTTGATTTGCTGAAGGGGTGTAACATCGTGTTCATCGATCTGGTGAGATTTATCTGCTAGATAAAATAGACAAACGCAACAAAGTTTAATAAACATCATAGCATTTCACATAAGTTAACATTCAATTTCATTAAGTTAAAACATGTCAAAACACATAAGTTCAAATTACATAATCATGTCAATCATTACATTGATCCGTTTCTTGATGATCTTTGTCTTGAGGAGCTGAGGATGAAGCTCCCTGATCTTGTTTCTTCTTTGTTCTTCTCTCTTTATCAGATTGCTATGAAGTTTGAGCTTTGCCTTCACCCTCAGGTTGATTTTCATCATCTTTGTAATTTTTCTTGGTCTCCTCACCAGTTTCATTCATATCCACCTCATCATCATCATGATCAGACTCATCATCACTCAAGTCATCATCATCATCATCTCCATCACCCATTATCATCAAGGGATCCTTCTTTCTCCACTTCAATCTTAGCATAATCATCTTATTCTTCTGCTCTAGATCCTCGATCTTCTTGGTGGATGCCAGCACTAGCTCATTCAGAGCATGAAGGGCCTTACAAGCTCGAACTAAAGCATGCTCATAGGCTTCGTTCTTCTCAGTCAGTTTGGCAATTTGCTGGCCTTATGTTGTATTCACCGACATCAGTTGGCTAATATGGGTAGTCTTAAGATCATTTACTGCCAACAACTTGAGCACCAACCTGTTAAGGCTGGCAAGCTGTTCCTCCAGACCCACTATGGGTAGAGGGGAACTCTAAGAAGGAGAGGGTTGTTGGGTGGAAGTGCCAGCTTGGGAGGTGGTTGGGTTGGTTGTGGAGGTTGTATATACAGGTGTGGGAATGTGTATGGTTTAGGGAGTAGTGATTGTGGTTCTTTTAAGTGAAGATAGTATAGGAATCTGTGTAGTGGGGAGTGAGATGGTGGTAGTAGGTGGAACTTTGGTAGTGGCTAGAGACGTTTGTGAGGGCAGGGAGGGTAGCATCAGCACTAGTCTTAGGCGCTTACCTTTTTTATGAGAAGGCCTGGTCATTCTCTTTAGTATAGATCCAGAGGGACTCGCGACACCTTTTCCCTTTGAGGTAGGCTGATCGGGAGTGTAGGAAGGATTAGCCTCCTCTGTATCTGCTCCAGTTGATTTAGTCTGTCGCACAACAATAGAATCATTGCCTTTTTCTGTGGCCACCTATCTCCCTCCAACCTGCCTGACAAGAGGTTCCTCCTCAGAATCAACTTCTTCCTATTCTAAATCAATATTACCTATATCCTGACTGATAGGGATATCTTGTTAAATAGTAGCTTGTTCAGACCCACTAGCAGCAGAAGAGCCATCACCACCACCTTGAACATCATTATGGTCATCATCATCATCATCATCCTGATCATCATCAGGAACCACCACATCTTCAACATTTGAATCACTATCAATATGGCGCAACCTCTGTGAAGTCGCTGGATTGATAAACATCCGAGCGTGTTCTTGACGGAAGGTGATAAACCAAAAGATAAACAAAAGAACGAACAATAATCGAATGATTTCATTAATAAAGCATAACGATTTTAAGCTCGTTACAACTTACGAATCATAACTTTTGGCAAGCATGATCTCCCCTCTCATCCGGCAGCACCTAGGCCCCGGGCATAAACCCTCTCAAAAAAACCTTTCTCTCTACACATTGAAACTGGTATATATAGGCCTCGGCCCATATTAGATACGACTGGGCCCATTCGTGCGATTAGACCATGCGTATGGTTCAATCGTACGACTGGACCATGCGTATGGTTCAATCGTACGACTGGACCATTCTTATGGTTCAGCCTTATGAATGCCCAATCGCATCTCTCAGTCGCACTACTGGCCCATTAGCCTGGCTCAGTCGTACGACTGAGTCTCATTCGCATATGCTCCTGCGAATGACCCAGTTTCATGTGTTTACAACATATCAGGTGTAATACATTAAGCGTAGACTATTCGTCAATCCACGGACACACTATATATGACAATATATGCTCCAACAACCTCCTTTCTTTAGGTGCCACATAGTCTGCTATAGCCAGATGCCCAAATAGACGTCTAACTGGGGGCTTCTGTGGCTTTCCTCGATATACCTTCATCCTACCCAGAGTTGTATCATCCATTACCTCTAGAATGACCTCGTCATCCTTGTTCTTGGGTAGGTTTGGAAGGGTCTCGTTGATGATCATCTGGAGGAATCTAGGGTACATACAGAAGCTCTCTTTCCCTTTCACTTCAATGTTCTCCCTCATGTAGTTAAAGAACATTTTAGAGAGGATGGTTCAGGAATAGAGCCACGTAAGCATTCTACATCTGATCACTTAGCTCATCAAAACCACCCTGACGTGATGCAATACATCTGGGAATCATGTGCGCCAAGTACTTGAAAGGCTAATACATATTGCTCTTGTTAAGCACGTTGTTATTGATGTCACCGCTGCACTTAATCCTCAAGAAGCAACCTCTCACAACCAGGGGATGTAATTTGAGTGGATGATCCCATCTTCTCCCAGACCCAGTACCCTCCTCAGATTATCTTCTCTAACATCTATCTATTCATCAAAAATCGAGCTCCTGATTTGTTAGGGCTCAGCCGAGTGGTCAACTACAGCATTTTCCCAAAATGCTTGCTGCAGTGATCTATATGGAGTGCAAGCAGTGGATATAGCTTAATGAATCTTTGATATTTTTGGGAAGTCTATGATTCCTACAAACTTGGCAGCGTTCCTAGAAGTCTAATTCAGGTACGCACAGATGTTGTGCTCGGTGGTCATTTGCCATATGTCAGCCATTTTGTTGTAACATAAGGAACAAACTCCTATTCATCATGTTAGATCACTTTAAGACATAAAATAACTTGGCTTTGAAACTGATCATATGTATCTGGTTCAATCGTACGATTGAAGCATACGAATGAACTCAGTCATACGATTGAGCATACGACTGAACTTAATCGCATATTTCGACATTCGATTAACCTAGTTATGCGACTGAATTACGGAATGGTTTAATCATGCGATTGAACCATAAGAATGGTTCAATCGTGCGATTGAAGTTCTTCCGGATGTCCAGTCACGTACAGACGGTTCGTGTTCCCGAAATGTCGATTTATGTCAATTGGTTATCGAAAACATTTGTTTTAGGTGTCATTGGATGCGTTAGGATTAGCTAAAATGCCTTTTGTGGTTTAATTTGACTTTTAAGTTCATTTAAAGGTCATTTTTAAGATTTCTTTCTTGGTGTTTATGAGTTACTTTTAAATGTGGATTCATGACCGATTCAACACCCAATGTATCGTGATATCATCATCACTCTACCTATAGTCCAACTACGAATCATGTATAACCGAGCTGTAGTCTTTAATCTCAGAAAAATTTTAAAAAGGGTCTCACTGCTTTGCCGGTATTTCTCAGAGAATTTGAAAAGGTGAGATAGTCACGACCGACTGACCCTCTATTTATACCCTCAGGGATTTCAATCGTGGGACTGAAACTAATCGTATATTCCATACGTGCGACTGAAGTCCAGTTGTGCGATTGATTCATACTCACGCTTCCAATCGTGCGACTGGTTCATACTCATGCTTCCAATCGTGCGATTAGGTCATGCTCATGCTTCCAATCGTGCGATTGGGTCATGCTTTTGATTTAGTCATGAGATAGGCCCATACGCATTGTTCAACTGTATGACTGAGCCATACTCATGGTTCAGTCGTGTGACTGGGCCATACTCATGGTTCAGTCGTGCGACTGGGCCATACTCATGGTTTTGACTAAGTCAGGCTCAGTTTTGCCTGTAGTTAATATAAACTTAACTTTCTTGTTTATCGATCATCTCAGACATGATATTTTTATATATCGATCACCGCAGACGTGATCTTTTTATCAAAAACTGTTGATCACCTCAGACATGATCTTTTTGTCAAAAACCGTTCATCACCTCAGACGTGATCCTTTTATCGAAAACCGTTGATCACCTCAGACGTGATCCTTTTGTCGAAAACCATTGATCACCTCAGACGTGACACTTTTACCTTTCAAAAGCAAGCTTTTCATCGTTAAAATTCGGTTAAGTTTTTGGTGACTATCACAGAGTTAAATCTTGTTACTCAGTCCGACAATAACACACTGCACACATAAATAAAACTGGAAAAGCTTGAAATTTAAAATGAAATAACACATTTTTTTGTAATTTTCATATCGGAATGGTTGAAAACACATTCTAATCATTTACAATATTATCTCCCCCTTAACAGAATAGCTTCAAGCATTGACTACCTTTCGAGACCAAATCATATGGAATCATACAGACACAACAAAATTATTTGGAATATTTTAGAAATATATCTGTAAGAGAAAGGTCTTGTATTAATTCACAGACTTTTACCATCCAAGAGTCAAATGCCCTAACTGGAAATCATGCTAGAGCGACTACACTATACACTTGATTTTGAACATCGGGAAATGCAGCCATGACGATTTTCAGTATATTTGTCCATTTAAATCCATACATAGATTTTTGACAACCTTCGGTGATGTTTTACGTATATTAGATCAACAAGTATTTGTGGATCCCAATCCTATATGGTAATCAACGTTCCTCAGGAGTTTTTGAGAGGTCTAGAAGTAAATAAACACAGAGCTTCAGATCAGTGCTATGCACCTCAAGGAAGAGTGTTTTGCAAAGAAGAAACTATTCTAAGAGCTTTAAAAGAGATTCAAAGCCTCAGGTCAGTGCCATCGCACAACCGGGTGGCGCAAACAGAAGTGAATTCTTAGAATATATAGGTTATGCTTATCCTCAGGTGAAGATCAAGTATAGGTTGGACTCACCTTAGATGAGTTTATGTTTATATTACTTTGTAATAGGATTAATGTTAATTTACTTTTGTATGTTGATTTGTTTAGTTTATGTTATTTTCTAGTCCAGCGAAATTGTGAGCGAAACTGTAGCAGTCAGCTGTTTAGTTTACCCAACGAAACTGTTATTTCTGCCAGGCGAAACTATAGTTTCGACAGCACAGTTTCGCAGTCAGCGAAACTGTCTACAAAACTAAGACTGCTATATACAGAAATGATCTTGTTGATTATGGGTCATCCTTGCAAAAACCCTAATCGAGTATTTGTGTTGCAAGTGACATTTGTAAGCTATCATTCACTGGTATATATTGAGCTTATCTTTCTTTAATTGTATCGTTGCTTTATAGGTTATATTTGAATACATTTAGCTTATTCTTGTTCATCTTATTCATAGTGTTTGTTGTTATTTCTTGTATTTAACGATTCAAACCTTCATTTGTACTGAAAATCGATCATATGGACCAACAAAATGGTATCAGAGCCATAGTGCTCTTGATTGTTTGAGATTGTTGGTTGCTTTTGTTCAAATACCACTATTTCATCAATTCTGGATCAATTTTGAGTGTATTTGATATGAAATTTGATTGAATTTTGCTTTCTTTGTTGGGTTTGTTGGACCTAAACAATGTTGTTTAACCATTTTAAACAAGAAAATGCAGCGGAATATGAACTTAATATGGTGTTCTATAATCTGAAAATTATAGTTCATAACATTATTTCAACAAACCCAAAGTCAAAGGATCATATATATGTGAATAGATTAGTTATCAAGAAGCAAACAAACAACCAAATCAGCACAATAAACTACCTTTAAGAAGCTGTCAAAACCGTGGGTTTATCATGAAGATGGGGCTGCTTTTGGATGGCCAAAACATCAAAAATAGATGTCCTCAAGTGTTCATACCCACAAGCCTTCAAGA
>BJCO01723379.1:0-10747 GCA_018326465.1 Flaveria floridana | reverse complement strand
CAGCTGATGACAAAAGCTGAAGACATCAGCTGATGTTAACAGCTGATGACAACAGCTGAAGATATCAGCTATTGTATCTACTGAAGTTCAAGTCTGAAGTCAAGTGCTGAAGCTTCAGAGTTTGTCACAACAGCTGAAGAAGCCTTCTTCAGTTGTTGTGATGGGTTCCTTTTCAGTAGTTTGTATTGTACTTTCAGTAGTTTAGTTTCAGTACTTGTAAAACGACTG
Source organism: Flaveria floridana (assembly GCA_018326465.1). Lineage (NCBI taxonomy): Eukaryota > Viridiplantae > Streptophyta > Magnoliopsida > Asterales > Asteraceae > Flaveria > Flaveria floridana. Next base: position 10,519 of record BJCO01723379.1, on the reverse strand, counting down.
AAGAGGTTGTTCTTCAGTCGTTGTAGTTTCAGTAGTTTTCTTTTCCTTTCAGTAGTTGTAATAGATGTTAACACTTAGGATTTTTGTAAGAAGATGTCAGCTGTTTGATATCTTTAGTAGTTTTGTTAACATCAGTAGTTTGTTAATAACGGTTAGATGTCACTATCAAGTGACATCAGCCTACGTCACCTTTCCTTATATAAAGAAAGATGACCTAATTGTAACCACGCCTTAAGCCGACACATTGAATGAAATATTCGTTTTGGTAGATCTCTCTCTCTCTATAACAAAATCTGTTTTATTGTTATATCATTTGTATTCTTGCTTGAGTTTGTGCTAATTCATTGATCATTCCGCTGCTGAATCTGTTTTAATTGATCAAACTAGAGGCTAATATCCTATCACTAAGTACTTTTTAAACAGTTTAAAAGCCTCTAATTGTTTGGGAAGTTATCAAGTCTAAATTAGAATACACACTCACATATATGTAATCTTAAAATATCAAAGTTTCATTTTTAAGTTGTGAATCTCATGTTTCAAAGGTTAAATAAACGATTATCATTTTACTTACGCAAGATTGGTTACATTAACTTATCTAAGTTTCATGACATGTGTTTCACCAACAAACAAATAAATCTAAGGTGAGTTATATGATAATCTTTTTATGTTATCCATAAGAAAAATAACAGATTATAATACGATATATCATGAGAGTCTCGATAAACTAACAACAAAACAACTACGTCATTCTTGTCTTCGTACTTGTAGTATTACAAATCTATTTTTCTCTATACGTACAGGTATATCAATGGATCTGAGAGTTTTTTTTTCGGAGATGAATGTGTAACTTAACTTCATAGCTTTTTCAAGGCTGTAACAAAGGATGAATTATCAATTTGTGTGTCACACGATAGCCTCCAAATGAACTAGGTTCGATTCTATGATTTCTCTTACTTAATTAAGTTCATAATGTATTAGTGAAATTAATTATTGATAATCCCATAATATTTTATCAAATCATTATATGCATTAACTATCTACTTTTTTTAGGTCTATTGGATTTTTTAAGTTCACAACTAATTGACTTGAGATGTGAAGTCAAGTAAATGTAGGCTTTTGTGTCATGACAAGAGCATCTAATTGTTTGTTAATGAGAGGAGCATCTTTGAGTTTGTTAATTAGTTAGAATTTTAATAGTTTTTACTCGTGCTATGAAAATTTCAATCTTAATTACATGTGGTAATGGTTGATGATAATTTACTAAACTTTGATAGTTGGTGTAAGAAATTATACTTAAACCCTAAACATGTCTTGCTCTAACCCATTATAATAAGCAATTGCGGTTCGAGCAGCTCCCCAATTGCCCAATTGAGCATACTTATAGAGGTATGTTTCTTGCCATTCATGCATATCTTTTTTTTTTGAAGTGTTTATTCAAGTAGGACGATGACATTATATTTGTTTTAGACCAAAGCTAAAATTGGCTGGTGACAAGACAAGGCTAAAAGCACTAATGCATGTTTAGTCAGCAAAGCATTTATTTAATAATTTTTCTTTGGGTAGCATCATATCTTTGAAACAACATATAACCCAAGTTATAACAAGAAAGCAACATATTAGAGTTACATTCGGCATTATAAACCTTCTCAAAGAGTTATCAAGTTTTCGCAATTGCTTTTATATTATTTGGTATGACTTTTTTTAATCATTTATAAAATGCCAATCTGGCTAGACATGGCTTAATGAAAAAGATTTATATTTATCTACTTTGTCAAACATTCTTAATACCCTTTCTTAAGAACTCCCTATAAAACGCTATAGCAGTAGAAAATATTATTTAACCCCAATGACTATAATATTATATCCACCATTGTATATGCATATGTGTGTAAGTGTCGACTTGGGTTAAAACTACGATGAATATGAATCCCAATCCGTATGGACGAGTCATTATTCGACTTACCAACGACAAAATATAACATATACCAAAGACGAGTATGGCAATAAAAAATATTGCACCGGCAGCGTCGTGTGCACACACTAATAATACAACAATAACAGAATATGGGCCTATGCATGTGGGTGGTTATTGAATTAAATGTCTTTAATGATATTTTTACATGGTAGGTTGGATGTTGTTGAAAAATTGTATTCATCTTTAAGAAAGCCATCGGTTATAGGTGCCAATGTCATTGTTATTGGTGGCCATCATAAAAAGTTGATTAAGTTTTTGCATTATGTAGCGAACAATAAATAACAAATAATTTAATTCTAAATCAAATTCTTTTAAAAAAAATTATATTGTTGATTATCATTCTTGATTGAGTTAATTTCAATTTTGCTCCCTACGTTTCGACTAAAAAAGCTATTTTCCTTCAAAAGATTAAAAACATCAATTTACCTACAAAAGTTTCATTATTTTGGATAAATTTAAAACAACTAATGAAATTTTGGACTGAAATCGAAACAAATTATAAAATTTTTGAAGTTAAATTGATGTTTTTAATCTTGTGGAGGAAAATGATTATTTTTAACAAAACTCAAGGAGTAAAGTGAAACTTAACTTTTCTTGATTTGATAAAAATACATCAAAATATATATATATAATATTAATTTAATAGCTAATAATAAAGAATTGTGGTTGTAAAATGCTTTTTTAAATTAATATATGATTAAAATTATGTATAAGTAACTATTTTAAATAATAAAATAATATTTAAAAAGAGAGATGGATTTAGCTAAGTAAAACTAATGATTGAGTCTAAATAAAAAAATAAATAATAAATGTATTAAAACAAAAAAAATAACAAAATATGGCTTAAATAATAGGTATGATTTGTTTAATTATTACTTTTAAAAATAAACTTAAATAATCATGTATATGATAAACTTATTTCTAAAACTATACAAGAAACTTTTTATTTAGTGTTATATTTTTTTGTTACATGAATAAGAATTCATTTGATTAAGTTATCTGTTACATGTCAAATTGTTCACTTTAACAATTTTAAACATGTGCTTAAACAAACATAGTCATTCATAACTTTATTATTATGAATTTTTTAATTAAATAATAGAACTCCCATTCATTTCAAATAAATGTATATAATAAAATGACAGGTAAACGAGTAACAAGTTACGCCTTGACCGCATTTTGGATAACAAACCCAATTCTACTAATTAATATGCATAACCCGCTAAACTCTGTTCAAAAGGTCTATAGCCAGAGGGGAGAGAAATGCAAACTTATTAAAAGTAAAAATGATAAACACGTATTGATTCTCAAACCAAGCTTTCTCGTATTTAGTAATTTTATCTGATTTCGTAACGAAAGCATCATTTCTAAGCGCAACAAGAGGAGACACTCGTGTAAGATATATTAAGCGTGTTTTCCTGTTGCGCACCAAAACACAAGGATGTACGTTTATATTTTTAGTTGTAATAAAACATGTATTATATGTAGACGTCTTGCTAAAAGATATAAATATGAGCATTTACAGATCATGGTGCACACACACAAACACACACATATATATATATATATATGTAAGGCCCCGTTCCCGGAGACCTCACCGTTGGACAATCATAGCATTTTTATATAAAATAATAAATCTTTCATAAAATGTTGCAGAGGAATTAAGTTAACAAAAACCATTTATTTTATCAATAACCACTGTTGTTAAGCAATACATTATTATTTCATAAGTTACAAAAGGATCTTTTAATTGCATTACAAAACAACAACAACATTAACCATGAATGGATGCCAATCTTGTCCTATCGAGTAGCTTCACCCGCATGCCACCCTCAACAATGATTACCTGCCAACTGAAAATACATAAAAGTCAGTGTTGCTAAGTGAGTCCTAGTTTTAAAAGTGTTAAAATACCTTGTATACTTTATATACAAAAATACTCTTTTTGATGAAATGTCTTACTTCCGTACACGATCACACATCATACGTACATCTAGATAATGTTCATCTCATTCATTCGTACTTTCATTATTATCTTTCATCATCGTACACATTCATTCGTTTCGTACCTTTTCATTATCTTTCGCTTTCATCCAGACCAATATGCAATACCTCAAACATTATGCACAAAGCTGATACTGGGCCGAAGTCTATAAATATACCACTAACATTATGCGCGAAGGGTGACCTAGTACCTAGGGCATGCTACAAGGGTCCCGTCAATCTCAATGATTGACCCTGTGTGCATCCTTCGGGTTAGCTAAACCGCACACAGTTGAGCTAATGACAACATGGTCGTGCACCTCCATTCAATTTGCTTGCAAGCCATTCATTCGTTCATTACGTTCCACTTTTCATCTTTGTTATCTTTCACTTCATTACGTAATAGTTTACGTTCATTCGTACATACATCGTACCACATAAAGTCATAACATAATAGATAGCGTATATTATAACATAATATATACGTTTTGAAAACCGTTAAAAGATAACACATCATACACACATACACATCATAACCTTCATCACATCATCATGCGTACATAGACCACCACATCATAACAGAGCCTATCTCACCCATCTACCACTTAAAACCCCTTAGAAAACCCTAAGTCCAAAACGAGGAACCTAGAACATTTCAGGCGTATGAGCATAAAATTTTCTAAGTAACAGTTTAGGCGCATTAGCACTATGCAGGCGCATGAGCCCTGCTTAGGCACATTTCCACTATGCAAGCGCATGAGCCCTGCTTCGGTGCATCAACACTTAGGCGTATGAGCAACTTCGGGCGCATGGGCACTATTTGGGCGTATGACCTACACTTAGGCGTTTGAGCAAAAATTACTGGGCGCATGGGGTACTATTTGGGTGTATGGGTTAACACCTAGGCTATTTGGCGAAATTTCAGGCGCATGGGAACTATTTAGGCGCATGAGATACACCTAAGTTTTCTAAGTCAAATTTTAGGCGCATGGACCTTGTTTAGGCGCATGGCCAACCGTTATATGTATTTCTAAATAATTTCCAGACCCAATCATCATCTTAACATGTTCTTATCTTGAATCGATCATTCCAGGCATCTAAAACAAGTGTATAAACACAAAACACATGAATTCATACATACATACATACATACGGTTACACATATAACATCTTTAAAAACATCTTACATGCATTTTCAGCCACAAAGGAGTTTAAAAAACACATAAAACCGGGGTTTAGAATTCACCTTTTGCAGCCTTTGACCCAAACTTTTATAAATTCGAGCTCTCAAGAGTTCTAACACCTAAACATGCCAAAAACACACACAACCGAACACACATACACATATAAGGCTCGGTCACAAGTCTAAAACTTGGTTGAAACCTTGTAAAATACAAGAAAAACCTACCTTTTCGCAAATTATTATTCTTCTTCTCACTAGAAACCGATGGAAGATCTGCTCTCTCTCTCTCTCTCTAAAATGTCGAAAGCAGTTTGATGGAACAGAGTAGTGGGCGGCCATGCCTACTTTAAACATAATAATAATATAGTTTCATCCTTTTTACACTTTAGCCCCACCATTTGTGTAAATTCTCCTTTCTTTCTTTACTTTTCTTTTCATACTAAATTTTCGGGTATTACAATATATATATATATAGCTTTTAGTTAATTTAAGTTTATAACTTGCAAAAAACTAATTTTCAAGTTTCGTTAAATTAATGATAGACATTCGCGTGTTACGACGAAAGTTCTACGCATATGTTTGAGTGACTTTTTTATGAATATATATTTTAGTTTATTCAACCGCTTTTATTTTAAAAATCTAATACGTGTTCGGCTAATGGGTCAACCATACACGTTACTCTTTAAATAAAAGGAAAATGTAATAGAATTGAAATCAAGTTTTATTAGTATTCTAATTTCATCCCTAATGCATATTTTTCTTAAATTGAACTAGTAAACCATCAAATAGAGTCGTTATTGAACATTCTTATGTTAAGAAAGTAATGAATGAATATTATGTTAATATTTAAAAATAATAAAAAAGCACCTACTATTCACGCCACCATTCCACATTAGTATCAAAAAAGAAAAAAAATATTTTTTTATGTTGGACTCAACAAAGTGCATTAAGAATTAATGCAAGAAAGTATGATGCCTACCATTATCAAAACATGTGTTTTAACATACAATTCATACATTAGAAACACATTAACATTCATAACAATCACTAACATCTGTGTAAATTTTCTTTTTCAGATTTGTAGATAAGGAATTTTTGCCGAAGTCAACCAATGCGGATGAAGGAAGTCCAATGCAGATGAAAGAAATCCAATATGGATGAAGGAAATGCAATGCGGATGAAGTTCTACAGCGGATGAAGTTCTACAGCTGATGAAGTCTCTACTCCCACAGCGGATGAAGAACTTCACAGCGGATGACAATTCCCACAGCGGATGAACAAGTCATCACAGCGGTTGAACAAGTTCACAGCGGATGAACTATTCCACAGCGGATGACCATAGCTGATGAACTATTCCCACAGCGAATGAACAAGTTCATCACAGCGGATGAACAAACTGTTCATATAGCAGATGAACAAACTGTTCATATAGTGGATGAACTTCTCCACAGCGGATCTGATTCCCATAGCGGATGACTTGGATACTTGGGATTATTTTTATGTAATTTTCATTTACATAAGGTTAGAATAGTAATTGTATATAGCTTTTGTGTATAGGCTATAAATAGCACTCTACCCTAATCCTTTGTAAGCTTTTGAACGGATTATCAATCAAACAAGCATTTTCAATTTCTTGTGCAATTCTAACACACACATAACACACATATAAACTAAGATCATACACATTAACCATGGGTTTCCATACCATGTTTAATGTTTTTTGATTTGTGAGAGAATAGAAAAGATCCTTGGAGATATAAATAGATTCATATTGAATATTGTTCTTACAAAGTTCATATTCAAATATGCTTGACTGAGTTGATTTTTATCAGGTGGTATCAGAGCCTTAAACATTGATTTCGATCCTCTCATTCAACAAACATGATTTCAGTGGTTCATTAGCTTCATAATTAACATACATTTTGAGCTTCAAATCATCACATCTTCTTCTTCTACATCATACATTCAACAAATGTTCAAAACATGAGTTAATCTTCTGTTTTTGTTCATTGTGAAGAAGAGTTTTGTGTTTTTGTGATTAGAAAACTTCTCAAATCATTCATACACTGTTTTGAAACAGATACATTGCAAAATAATAGAAATCCCATCGATTTCTACTATTTTTCTCGATAAAACAGTACACGAGTACTGTTCTATTGATTTTCATCAAACAAATCACTCACCTAAATACACTGAAACCATTCATTGTGTTTAAATCATCATATTTGAGTTGTTCTACACTCAAAATAGATCATAAATTTGCTTGAAACAACAAACCGATTGTTGTTTTTGCCAAATTGTTTGCCCCGCACAAAAACCCTAGGATAAACCCTAGTGTTTGATCAATCACCAACATTCACAATCTACAGTGATTGTGTTTGTTTCTCATCAAAATAAAAGAAGAACATTATTCTTCTTTTAAATTTTTGAAAAAGTCACTTTTTGATTCAAAAAGTTAATTTTCTAAAACAAAACTTTTGTTTTTATGGTTTTGACTTTTTAATTTAAGGGTTTTGACCAAATTGACTGGTGTGACATTATTAAACAAAATATTCGTTACTTTCACCAAGGAAAATTCTGTGACATCACCTAGGTCCAACTAACTGATTTAAATTAATTAATTTTCTTTATTCGGTAAAATTAATTAAAATCAAATTAATTAACAACCAATCCTAGTGACTTTAGGATAAATCAAATTTAGCACCAAGCTAAATATTAAACAAATTTAACTTAAACCATTAAGTTAACAAATTTAAACAAACATGTCTGACGAACTTTCAGGAACAAACAGTGGTCTAAAACCACCAAGACTGAAAAACAAAGCAGACTTCAAACAATGGAAGGTTATGTTTCGTAACTGGATTATCTTTCAAGACCCGGATAAATGGACTTCCATAACCGAGGGACCATACATACTTGTAAACCTTGGTCCAGACTACAACACATAAAAACCAGTAAGTTTAAAGAACTTAGCTGGTGATGAATTGAAGAAGGTGAAAATAGACATGAAAGCATACAATATTATGGCAATGACATTGCCATTTGAAATCTTAACACGGGCTGATAATTTCAAAACAGCAAATGAACTATGGAAAGTTCTTCACACAATGTGTGAAGGAAGTGATGAAATAAAGGAAATCAAGAAAGAAAAACTAAGGACCCAGTATGAAACTTTCCATCATGTTCAGGGAGAATCTATTCCCCAACAACTTCACAGATTTGTACAACTGGTGAATGAGATGATTGTTTATGGTCTCAAATACGAATCTGTTGTAATAAACAAAAAGATGTTGCATACATTGCCTGAGAGTTGGACTCAGTCAGTGTCACTCATGAAAGCAACATTAGATCAGGGAGCATTATCATTGGATTCTCTAGTTGCTAAAGTGGAGGCACTAGAACTAGATGAAAAATCCATAAATAACAACACTATCAGACATGTAGAAGCATACAAGTTCAAAGAACTACAACATACAGACAATGCTTTTCTTACAAGCACTAGTGAAGATGAAGAATAAGAATTCCTAGACACTAGTGAGACATCATTCTACTCTGCACCAGATTCATCCAACAACATACAAAAGTCTAAGAAGACTGGTGTTCATGCTTCTCATGAAACAACTCCTCAAATCAAACATAATCAACATCATCATGCTTCAAGCTCAAGCAAGCAACAACAGACAAAGCATCAAAACATACACAAGTTTGATTAGCCTATTGATGCTCTCACTATCATTCTTCAAAGTGAAGAGTAGAAGGCAGCTTATGCAGCCCTTTCAACAAGTTTTGAAGCTTATTTGGGTTCTCACACCCTCTCAGATCATTCAACAAGATTTGGATGAACTTCCACCGGACATGGTTGAAGAAATGGATCTTCAGTGGTCTATGGCAATGATTGCATAGAGATCAAAAAGGTTTCTGCAAAGAAATAGAGGGCTTAGTATGGACAAGAAAACAATGATTGGTTTTGATAAAACCAAAGTCAGATGCTACAATTGTCAACTATATGGACATTTTTCAAGAGAATGATGTGACAACCGGCCTCAAGGTCACTATTCTAACCCTAACTTACTTGCATCATCACTCGTCTTATGAGTACTAATAATAGAAACAATCAAACCCTATTAGTGAATTTAGAATCATCTATTGCTATTATTTACATTTCCATGATTCTATGTGATTTTTGTGAATTTTAGTTACTACAAGTTTTATATTCTAGAAACTTAGTACCCGGGAATATTAATTAGTCACCCTAAGTAGAATTCAAAATCCTAATTGAAACAATTAAAATGTGTGCATATACACACACACTTGTAATATTCGGTTCATGAATGACTAATCATGCACATGACAACAACTAACAATACCCACTAACTAATATTTATACACTACATTACAAATTAATACCAACTAATAATAATTTTTGATTAAAATTTAATCAAAATTGAACCCCCACTACACTCCAAATTCGTCCGCCCCCCTCTCCACCACTCACCACCTTTCTACACCACCATCTCCACCACTCTCTTCACATGCAACCTTTTCAAACCTCACTCCTCTCCTCTATTCCTCTCGGTTTTCTTACAGCAGAAACACACCCACCCACACACACACTTAAGCTGATTTCTCTCAAGTTTCAGCCTTGTCCATCGAAGAACAAGCATAAACACCCATCGGCCAAGCTCAAGAACCGTAAAAGATTAAGTTTGTGAGCCTTGGATACACGGTTCTTGCTGAGTCCGGTCTTCTCCAGCCTTGCTTGAGATTCTCCACCTTCGTCCAAGGAGTTTCGAGCCACCCACGACCAACTACACCCTCCAAACCACGAGCTATATCGAGTGTAAGCTTCATGTTGCCGGTTTTGGTTATTTCATGTGTTTGTCTTCATTTTTCATTCAAAACCTTACCATTCTCATATCTAACAGAAACTTGCTGCTACAACTTCGTTCATAAGGAGCTTTTCACATCTTTGAAGGTATCATACTTGTAAAGCATGTCATTCTATAGGTGTAACACATGTTACACCTAGAAAACCCTCTCTTTGGGTGTATTTACACCATCCGACTTGCATGATTTGTAACCCTTCGAAACACATCATGTAACCTGCTCAAAATGGGTCTTTTAATCTCCTAACAACCTGCTTTCAATGTTATAAAAATGTTGGTTAAGGTTTAATCATGTGTCATGACATTTAACACAAGCGTAATGCATGAAAATGGTGTAATACTATAGTTCCATCATGTTCTTATTTGGGATGATGAACCCGTGAGATAGGCATAGAATTTTAGTAAGTTTTGGATGATTTTAGGAATGTGATGAGATGTTAAAGGCTGAAAATGTAAATGTTATAGACTTATAAGCAATTTTGGACATATTCG
>BJCO01723356.1:0-19282 GCA_018326465.1 Flaveria floridana | reverse complement strand
AGACTTTGAGAAGCTGATGAAGAATAGATTTGAAATGAGTGCCATGGGGGAACTCAATTTCTTTCTAGGAATTCAAGTGAAGCAAGTTGACAATGGCATCTTCATAAGTCAGTCAAAGTATGTACATGACATACTTACAAGATTCAACATGACTGAATGTAAGTTTGCAAAGACACCCATAGCCAGAAACTACTCCCTTGGACCTGATCTCCATAGCCAAAAACCACTCCCTTGGACCTGATCTTGAGGGGGAGTGTGTACGTGAATATCTTTACAGGGCTATGATTGGGTCTCTCATGTATGTTATAGCTAGCAGGCCTGATATCATGTTTGCTACATGCATATGTGTAAGATATCAAGCTAACCCCAAGATGTCACACCTAGTTGCTGACAAAGAATTCTTAGATATCTCAGAGGTGCCCCTAAGCTAGGCCTTTGGTATCCAAAGAATTCTGACTTTAATCTGTATGCCTACATAGATAGTGACTATGATGGTTGCATCATGACTACGAATTCCACATCTGGGGGATGTCAATTCCTTCATGGGAGGATACTCTCATGGCAATGCAAGAAACAATCCTGTGTATCTGCATCAACCGTTGAAGCTGAATACATTGTTGCTGCAAGCCGATGTGCACAAGTGCTTTTGATTTAGAATTAGATGCTAGACTATGGATATAACTTCAAAGAGACTCCCATCCACATAGACAACAACAGTGCGATCTCTATCACAGAGAATCCTGTGCAGCACTCAAGGACAAAGCACATCAATATCAGGTATCATATATTTAAAGATAATCATGAAAAGGGATTGATAAAACTTATCAAGGTTGACACAAATGAACAATATGTTGATCTGTTCACAAAGGCTTTTGATGAATGAAGATTTAAATATCTTATATCAGTTATTGGGATGATTAACCTAATAGATTTTCTTAAAACTTAATCTATATTATTTCTAAAAGGAATTGTGTGTCCTAACTTGTCTAATCTATCACCTACGTAAGCCCGGTTTATCTTGGGAGAAAATCTTTTTCAAATGATATTCCTTATCATTTTGAAAAATTACCATGTGTGTTTTCTTTCGGAAGGCATTAACATTGCCTTTGGAAGAATTTTTAGTCTTCAAATCAATTAACTGCTTAGCAAAAATTTACTTTCATAAGAAATGCTTACATTTCTTCTGAAGCCAAAATATGCTTCTCAGTACTTATATGCATTTGAAGAACAAATTTCTTGCGAAAGCAATTATGCCTCAGAAGATTTATTCTCTTTAAGAACAAAACTTTCAAGTTTTAATATCTTCTGAAACAAAATACTCTTCAGAAGAGAAAATACTTCTAGTAATTTTTCTTCGGAAGCCATTTCTTAGCTAAGGATTATCTTCTGAAGTCAAAATTTGGCTTCGGAAGTTTTTCACAAAAACTTCCAAAGATAAATTCCCTTCGGAAGAGTTTTAACTTCCAACTACCTTTTTAGGCACTTTCTCAGAGGTGGGACCGACATTCGGACTTTAAAGTTTATCCTTTTGCATTAACGTTGTCTCAAGTCCATTTCATATAAGTATACCCAACAGTTCCCCCCTCTTTCACTATCTTCTTCATCTGCAAATCCTCTAAATCTAAATTCCCACTCACCGCCTTTCTTCTTATCTTTCTTCACCTTAAAGCTACCTCAATTGCCCAACCTTGACCGTAGAAACCAACCGGATTTTTCCATGTAGCTTCACAGGCAACACAATCAGGTTATTTTGTTAAACTCTAAGAAAGATCCAAGTTTCTAAAAGGTTTGCTTCTTTCTTTCTCTATCTTACTACTTCACCTCCTCACCATTGATCCTCCACTCTATGAGGATCAACTTTTGGAATTTTGGAGATCCTGCCAAGAGGTCACCATGGATGGGGAGAAGGCACTGTCTACCATAGTGCAGGGGAGGATAATCTTTATCACTCCAGCTTCCATCAACTCTCATCTATAGTTGGATGATGCAGAAGGTGAATTGTCCTTTCCAAAATCTGTTGTAAACCTCTCATTTGAGCAGATGGGCTATGAAGGTGACTTTTCAGTCAGAAACTTCAAGAAAGGGAAGGTTTCCTCTCAGTGGAAGTACCACCTCCATGTCATTATTCACAGCGTGTCTAACACGCGTGGAGGTTGGGACTAAATTCCAGAAGACCTCTTTTTCATATTCCATGGGATGGTTCATGGGGTGAAGTTCAGGTATTCATAATTTGTGTACAATAATTTGCTTCCAAAATTGGACTCCTTTGAATATTATATGTTTTCTAGATATGTCTAGCACATTCTCAACTGGGCTCACAGTTGAGGGGAATAGGTAGTATTCTAAAATTAGGACAGATGAAGCCCCGTATCTTCAAGACTATGAGAAAGCTAACTGTTGGCTTCTCAGGGGTAGAAATAGCCCTAGTTCCAAAAATATTAGAGCTCATTACTCAAGGTGACAACCTAGCAACACCAGCTAGTGTTGAACCCACACCTTCCACTTTAAGACAACTCACACAACCACAAATAACCATCACCTACCAAAGAAAATTCAAATGAACCCCTGCACAAGTTATTCACCCAGTGCAGGCCCCCATATCACTACCCATACAGGAAGAAGTGGACACTGGAGCACCCACTTCTCCTAAGGAGCAAACCACTCCTATCTCATAAATGATCAGTCATGAGGTTCCTCATGCTCAGACTGAGGAGCTCATAACCCAAGAATCCTTAAGCCTTCACTCAGAATCTTAACACTCTAGTGAACAACCTTTAAGGGAAAGTTATGATCCCCAGCCTCTAGATCTGAACCAGCCAATTCCCAGCCTTGAATTCTATGATGATAAGGATATGGCACTCAGTGAATATCATGAATCTCTCTTCTCTTTCCCTGATCAAGAGAGATGAGTACTCCTGTGTCACCCATATCTAGCTCACATCATCTACCCGTACTAAGGTTGATCTTCCTGAACCTGTTTAGGAGATCCATATGGAAGAGGCTCTCACTTCAGTAAGTGATTACATCATTATGACCTCAACCATGGCAACCCATCCCATTGTCACTTCAATTAAAGTTGTCAGTGAGCAGGGGAAATCGAGCAAACAACAAGCTGGTGATGAGCAAGAAGACTTAGGTCCAATTCTCTCATCCCCTAGTGGTTCTTCTACTGAAGATGAAGGGAACCTCAGACCAAAGGTGAAAAAACTAACCAAAACATACACCTATTTAGTCTTCAAGGTTAGTCACTTAGAATCTCAAGTGACTGTGTTGCAAAGAAGGGTCAATGATCAGCAACTTGAGATTTCTGATCTCAAGGAACAACTAGCTATGAGACCCTTCAGGAGGACTCAACCAGGAAAACAAGAACCTGAGGATGTGATAGGCTCAACCTCCAGCTCACCTATGCAAGTGGGTGATGCTACCAAAAAGGGGGAGGAAGTTGTCACAATCATAGAACCTGGGAGTCCTTCTCAGAGTATGGACATTGAGGAATCACCATCCTCACTTGTAATTGTCCACACTCAGCAACCTCCTCAAGTTCACACTGATATGGACCTCTCTTATACAAAGTTTTTTTAAGGAGGGAATACCAAGGGCAATGTCAACCCCACCCTATGGATTTGTAAATGAAATTCTAGGTTGGAGGTATTATGCTGATAGAAGAGCCCTAGTACCGCATAGATTTCAAGGACAGTAAGAGGTTTTAAACTTTCAGACCTTGAACTTTTATGACAGTCTCTATTTAGTCAATATGCCACTTTTCAATCAAACTCGATATAGACAAGCTAACATATTGGCTGCGAGAATTCAAGACATGATTGTTGAAGAATTCAGACAAAGAAGAAGACAAATACAAACAGGCAATGTCATTGGTCAACTAGATATTGAGGTGGAACCCAAGATTAGCTTCGAAGGGGAAACCTTTAATGAAGACCCAGTGAAAATAGAACATGTGAGCATTGTCATAGAAACAACTACTTCAATATCCTTTACTGTAACACCCGGAAATTTTATCATTTAAATAGAAAGAAAAGAAACAAGAGAAAACATATGCATCTTTTGTTTTAAGTGAAAAGCAGCCAAAGTGAAAGGGGCTAAGTGTAAAAAGGACAAAGTCAAATATTAAAATATTTAAAAAGGTATGGCCGCCCATATATGTGTACATCAACCTGCTTTTTGGTCGACAAAAAGGAAGAAAAAGAAGAAAGAGCAGATTTCGAGTTCTAGAGAGAGAAAGCTACAAAAATTCAGCCAAGGTAAGCCAATTTAGCAAAATTGGGTTCGGTTTTGATGTGTTTTGACCATGTAACCAAATTATACATGTTCTTATGTGTCTATATGCATTCGGGTATGTGTTCTTGGTGTTTAGGTGTCAGAAACATCAAGATTTCATGACTTAGAGAGAGTTGTGCTTGAAAGCTGCAAAAGCTGAGTTTCTAGACCCCGACTTTTACATGTTTTATTGGGGTTGAAAATGCTTTAAAAATGGTTTTATAGTCATATTGTATGTACACCCGTATATTTTATGCTTATATAGTGATGTTTTATGTTTGTAAATGTTTGTTTGAGGTTTATAATGGGTGTAACAAGTTTAGAACAGGATATAATGTTGTTTGGGACTGGAAAACAACTTAGAAAACATGTAAGTAGGTGCACATGCGCCCAAACATGGCCCATACGCCTAAGATTTTGCTAGAAATATTAAGAATAGGCTCAAACGCCCAAACAGTATCTCATGCGCCCGAATAATGTCTTAGAATTTCTAAGTGTATGTTCATGCGCCTGAATAGTAGTTCATGCGCCTAAGTTTTTGGGCTAAAACGCCTAAGTGTAGGTTCATGCGCATAAGTTTTTGGGCTAAAACACCCAAGTGTAGGTTCATGCGCCTAAATAGTGCCCATGCGCCCAAAAGGCACATGCCCCTAAGTGTTAAAATGGTTAAGTATGGGCTCATGTGCCTGCATAGTTGAGAAACACCCAAACAGGACCGATGCGCCCAAATAGTTCCCATGCGCCCAACACTTAGAAAATTTTCTGAAATTTTGAAGAAAAACAGAATTTTAAGGTTTGACCCTAATTTGACTATTGGACTGTTTTGAACTATTCCAAGCATGAATATGTGAGGGTTTATGCTTGGAACATGTATGATGTGACGATGAATGTGTGATATGTATATAAGTGTAAAGTGTTAACTTTTAATGATTTACAAAACGTATATATATTATAATATACATTAAGTATTATGTTATGACTTTACATAGTATAACGTACGTGTGAATAAACGTAAAGTATAACGTAACGAAGAGAAAGATAATAGAGATGCAAAGTGAAACATAATGAAAGAATGAAAAGGCTTGCAAGCAGATCTAAAGGAGGATCACAACTCTTTGAGAGTTGTTAGCTCAACTATGTGTCTTATAACATGAGACTTTTAACCCATGAGGGTTCACACACAGGGGGTCAGTCCAGGTGACTGGACCCATAGTACGAAACGGGATCCTTGTCATTCGACCTCGGATATCATGGCTTCATGCCACGATGGGGGAAAAGCTTGATAGGATCTAGAATCAGTGAAAGATAACAATAAAGTACGAAACGAACGAATACGTGTGAAAATGAATGAACATGTGTGAAAGTAAAGAAGAGTAGTTTAAGGAAAAGAGTATTTTTACGTATGAAACGTATAAAGTACTTTGATACTTACAAAACTAGAACTCACTCAGCAACGCTGACTTTAATGCATTTTCAGTTGGCAGGTAATGGTTGCTGAGGATGGCACAGGGGAAGGCTACTTGGTGGGCAAGACTGGCATCCATTCACACATATTATTATTGTTGTTCTGTAATGCAATTAATGGATGTTGTCTTTTGTGGTTTAATGAATGTTGTAATGCATAATAACAGTAATTAATAACAAAATGAATGGTTTTTGTTAATGACTTCCGCCGTAATGTTTTATGAAATGTATTATATTATATATGTTTAGTGCTGTGAATGACCAACTGTGAGGTCTCTGGAAACAGGGCCTTACAAGTTGGTATCAGAGCCAAAGTTTAAGTGAATTTGGTAAATATTTTTCAAAAACCTAATCTTAGACTAAGAATGGGACTAAAGGAGAGGGATGCCAGCCCTAGTAGCTACGTGCCATTACCTTGAATGACCATGTCGGTGTTTGAATCTTATAGTGCTTAAGATGACTGGTAGAGGATTCCGGAAAGTTGCTCGAGGTGGAGGTCGTGGTGGACGTGGCGCTGGGTCGCGTGTTATGAGGGACACAGCAGTGAATGCCAAAACAGCGCCTGAAGGGCTCGAGCTTCACCACCATGTACGTAGGTATGGGAGCCCTAATCCGACGACCTTAGTGAAGGAGGCCATAGCTGAGGGGGTGCAACAGGTCATGCACACGATACTAGCGGCGGTGGTGACTGGGGTCATGAGAGTCGTACGGGAAGGTAAAAGGACAGGGGACAATTGGAGTGGGAAACGTTCTGGTAGCGATGGTTTCACTCCCAAGGACAATAAGACGAAGGTCGAGAGCCGTAAGGTGGCCGTAACCAGGGGAAGGGCAAAGGTGTGTAGCAAGTGTGGGAAGAACCATGCGGTAGAATGTAGGTGGGGGTTGAACGTCCACTTCAAATGTGGAAGGGATGGCCATATGGCAAGGGATTGTCATGTGGTGAAATGTTATGTCTGTGGTAAGAAGGGGCATATGAGAAGAGACTGTAAGGAACCAAGGGTGGAGAGCTCCAGGGAAAAGAAAGGAATCGAGCAGGAGAAGGAGAAGACTAGGGCGGATCTTGACGTCGTGACAGGTATTCCAAGTAGACTAGACTCGCGTCTCTGTACTATTTGATTCTGGTGCTAGTAGGAGTTTTATTTCTACTACTTTCTATGCTAAGTTGCTTGTTAGTAGTAAAAGTATTGATAAGCCATTTGATGTAGAAACTGCTATTGGTAAGTTCACTAGAATTACTGATATGGTAGACGACTGTGTCATAGAACTAGAAGGTCATAGGTTTTCTGCTAAATTACATGTGATACCCCTAGGCAAATTCTATGTAGTACTAGGGATGGATTGGTTAGCAACCTATGAGGCAAACATCGTGTGTCGTAAGAAGATGATTTGATTACTTGTGCCCGATACGAGTACGGTGACGATTTACGGTGATCGCGTCACTACAGTTCCAAAGGTGATTTTGATGGCGGTGGCAAAAAAGTGCATGAGACGTGGACGTAGTGCCTATCTGGCCTACGTTAAGGATGTGGATGCGTCAGTACCCCAACTGTCTGATGTGCCGGTTGTGCGTGACTTTCCGGACGTTTTCCCGGAAGACTTACCCGGTGTGCCACCGGATCGTGAGATTGAGTTTCAGATTGATCTGATACCCGGTGCTCAACCTGTTACCAAGGCACCGTATCGATTAGCTCCGATTGAGATGAAAGAACTCATGGATCAACTACAGGAGTTGATGGATAAAGGGTTCATTTGACCGAGCATCTCTCCTTGGGGTGCTCCAGTATTGTTTCTCAAGAAGGACGATAGTATGCGGATGTGCATCGACTACCAAGAGCTGAACAAGCTGACAGTGAAGAATCGGTGTCCGTTACCGAGGATTGACGACTTGTTTGATCAGCTACAAGGTGTCAGTTAGTTCTTAAGGATAGACCTTCGATCTTGTTACCATCAGCTGAAGGCAAAGGTCGAGGCAGTGATGCAATGGAAGTCTCCAAAGACGCCATCCAAGATCCGTAGTTTCTTGGGTTTGGCGGGTTACTACAAGAGATTCATCCAAGACTTTTCCAAGATAGCCTCACCTTTGACCAAATTGACCCACAAGGATGTGAAGTTTGAATGGGGTCAGAAATAAGGACAAGATTAACTCAAGCTCCTGTCTTGACATTACCCGAGGGGAGTGAGGAATTAGTGGTGTATTCTGATGCATCTTATTTGCGGCTAGGTTGTGTGTTAATGCAACGGGGAAGGGTGATAGCCTATGCATCCCGGCAATTAAAAACCCCCGAAGTCAACTACCTTACACATGATTTGGAGTTAGCGCCTGTGGTTTTCGCATTAATGATTTGGAGGCACTACTATATGGGACGAAGTGCACCATCTTCACAGACCACAAGAGCTTGAAGTACTTCTTCGAGCAAAAGGATCTCAACATGAGACAGAGGAGATGGTTAGAGCTTATCAAGGATTATGTTTGTGATATCCATTATCATCCGGGTAAGGCTAACGTTGTGGCCGATGCCCTTAGCCAAAAGGAGAGACCCGAGCCGATTCGGGTGAAAGCTTATCAGTTGGTTATGACCGCCAATGTGATGACCTAAGTGAAAGACTTTCAATATGAGGCGTTGCAGGAAGATCGCCTTAATTCTGAGAGAGTGAAGGGTCTGGTTGTAGAATTGGGTGAAAACACTCTCGGTGTTAAAACCCGAAATGAACTGACATGGATCCCTCGTTACGAAGATCTACGGGGGCGAATTATGGATGAAGCTCTTAAGACTCGATACTCAATTCATCCCGGTGCCACGAAGATGTATCAGGATATGAAGAAAAACTATTGGTGGCCGGGTATGAAACGCGATATAGTAGAGTATGTGAGCAAGTGCCTTACTTGGTTATAAGTAAAGGCAGAACATCAGAAGCTATACGGGAAGATCCAACAGTTGGATATACCCGAGTGGAAGTGGGAGTATATCACCATGGACTTTATTACTAAGTTACCTCATATGGTAAAGGGGTACAATACTATTTAGGTGATAGTTGATCACCTAACGAAGAGTGCTCATTTCCTACCAATCTGTGAGACATATTCATCTGAGAGGTTGGCAGATCTGTTTATCAATGAGATTGTAGCTCGTCATGGTGTGCCGGTGTCTACCGTGTCTGATCGTGATACCCGGTTTATATCAAAGTTTTAGAAGAGATTCCATGAGGCGATAGGGACGAGGCTATACATTAGCACAGCTTATCATCCTTAGACGGACGGTCAGTTTGAGAGGACAACCCAGACGCTTGAAGATATGCTTCGGGCATGTGTGATCGATTTTGGAGGAAGTTGCGATGATCACTTACCGTTAGTTGAATTCTCGTACAATAACAGTTATCATGCCAGCATTGGTATGCCACCTTACGAGATGTTATACGGTAGGAGGTGTAGGACACCTGTATGTTGGGGTGATATTGGATAGAAAGAGTTAGGGAGCTTTGAAGTGATCGAGGCTACAACGGAAAAGTTGGAAGATTAAGGCCTTTATGAAGGCAACGAAAGATAGATAGAAGTCGTACGCCGACAAAAGGCGTAGGCCGATCGAATCCATGACTTATGTTGAAGGTCTCACCTTGGAAAGGAATAATTAGGTTCCGAAAGCAAGGTAAGCTGAGCCCGAGGTATATAGGACCTTTCTGAACCATCGCACAAGTAGGAGAGGTGGCCTATCGGTTAGAATTGCCAGACGAGTTAAGCGGAATTCATCAGACATTCCATGTATCTCATTTGAGAAAGTGCTTAGCGGATGAAGATTGATTGTACCATTGGATGATATCAAAGTGGATGAACGGCTTAATTATGTAGAACACCCAGTGGCAATCATTGATCGGAAGCAGAAGAGATTGAGAAATAAAGTGGTTCCACTAGTGCGAGTGCAGTGGAAGCACAGGATGGGTTCGGAGTCTATGTGGGAGACTAAGGAAGAGATGAGACAATATTACACACAGTTATTTGAGGAATAATGAGTTTCGGGGACGAAACCTCTTTAAGGGGGGTGGACTTTCAACACCTGAAAATTTTATCATTTAAAGAGAAAGAAAAGAAACAAGAGAAAACATGTGCATCTTTTGTTTTAAGTGAAAAGCAGCCAAAGTGAAGGGGGCTAAGTGTAAAAAGGACAAAGTCAAATATTAAAATATTTAAAAAGGTATGGCCGCCCATATATGTGTACATCAACCTGCTTTTTGGTCGACAAAAAGGAAGAAGAAGAAGAAAGAGCAGATTTCGAGTTCTGGAGAGAGAAAGTTGTGAAAATTTGGTCAAGGTAAGCCAATTTAACAAAATTGGGTTTGGTTTTGATATGTTTTGACCATGTAACCGAATTGTACATGTTCTTATGTGTCTATATGCATTCGGGTATGTGTTCTTGGTGTTTAGGTGTTAGAAACATCAAGATTTCGTGACTTTGAGAGAGTTATGCTTGAAAGTTGCAAAAGGTGAGTTTCTAGACCCGGACTTTTACATGTTTTAACTCTTTTGGGGCTGAAAATGTATTAAAAATGGTTTTATAGTCATATTGTATGTACACCCGTATATTTTATGCTTATATGTTGATGTTTTATGGTTGTAAATGTTTGTTTGAGGTTTATAATGGGTGTAAAAAGTATAGAACAGGATATAATGATGTTTAGGACTGGAAAACAGCTTAGAAAAACATGTAAGTAGGTGCACATGCACCCAAACAGGGTCCATGCGCCTGAGAAATTGCTTAGAAATATTAAGTATAGGCTCATACGCCGAAACAGTACCCCATGCGCCCGAATAATGCCTTAGGATTTCTAAGCGTATGCTCATGCGCCTGAATAGTAGTTCATGCACCTAAGTTTTTGGGCTGAAACGCCTAAGTGTAGGTTCATGCACCTAAATAGTGCCTATGCGCCCAAAAGGCTCATGCACCTAAGTGTTAAAATGGTTAAGTATGGGCTCATGCGCCTACATGGTTGAGAAACGTCCAAACAGGACTGATGCGCCCAAATAGTTCCCATGCGCCCAACACTTAGAATATTTTCTGAAATTTTGAGGAAAAATAGAATTTTAGGGTTTGACCCTAGTTTGACTATTGGACTGTTTTGGACTATTCCAAGCATGAATATGTGAGGGTTTATGCTTGGAACATGTATGATGTGATGATGAATATGTGATATGTGTATAAGTGTAAAGTGTTAACTTTTAATGATTTACAAAATGTATATATATTATAATATACGTTAAGTATTATGTTATGACTTTACGTAGTATAACGTACGTGTGATAAACGTAAAGTATAACGTAGCGAAGAGAAAGATAACAAAGATGCAAAGTGAAACATAATGAAAGAATGAAAAGGCTTGCAAGCAGATCTAAAGGAGGCTCACAACTCTTTGAGAGTTATTAGCTCAATTGTGTGTCTTATAACGTGCGACTTTTAACCCATGAGGGTTAACACACAGGGTGTCAGTCTAGATGACCGGACCCATAGTACGAAACGGATCCTTGTCATTTGACCTCGGAGATCTTGGCTTCGTGCCACGATGGGGGCAAAGCTTGACAGGATCTAGAATCAGTGAAAGATAATAATAAAGTTCGAAACGAACGAATACGTGTGAAAATGAATGAACATGTGTGAAAGTAAAGAAGAGTAGTTTAAGGAAAAGAGTATTTTTACGTATGAAACGTATAAAGTACTTTGATACTTATAAAACTAGAACTCACTCAGCAACGCTGACTTTAATGCATTTTTAGTTGGCAGGTAATGGTTGCTGAGGATGGCACAGGGGAAGGCTACTTGGCGGGCAAGACTGGCATCCATTCACACATATTATTATTGTTGTTCTGTAATGCAATTAAAGGATGTTGTCTTTTGTGGTTTAAAGAATGTTGTAATGCATAATAATAGTAATTAATATAAAATGAATGGTTTTTGTTAATGACTTCCGCTGCAATGTTTTATGAAATGTATTATATTATGTATGTTTAGTGTTGTGAATGACCAACTGTGAGGTCTCCGGGAACGGGGCCTTACATTTACCCTCAGTGAGGCACCAATTGGTGAAGGTGCTTCATAACCTCTGTCTAGCCAGAGCTTGAATGCTGAACCAAGCAATGAAGGCCAAAGCTCTCTCCACCCTAAGTCACCAAGGCATGTGAGTGACAAAGGGAAGAGGAAAATGACCTCTAAGGAGATTGAGGAGGAAGAAAGAGAGAGGAAGAGGAAGCTAAGGGGAGAGAGTTCAACTAGTTCCTCAGGCTTCATGGAAGTTGCAATCAGGGCAGCCCCCAGGCCAAACACTCAAGATGATAAGTTGAGGGCTGCCAGATTGAACTACTTGGGAACCAGGAACTACAACATTGACGAACTCATCTATCTTCCTTTAGAAGAGCTAAATGAACTGGTAGACTTAGAGCTAATAAAGGAGAAGAAGAAGGTAGAAGATGCAGAATTGCTCCTCAAAGTTAAAGAAGAAAGAAGGCAAAAAAGGTTGTACAAACATGCTCCTATTCTCTCCCTAGTTCATGAAAGCCCTAAGAGAGTGGTTGTGGCAACTGAACAACCTCAGGTAGACATGGAGGCTGACAGACAAAACATGATCAACTACCTGAGTGCCACAGGCCTTTATCAGGCATCTGCACTTCTTCCCCTCTCATATGAGTATGTTGAATTTGAATATCTTAAGCAGTGGGAACAACAGTTCATCAATGAACAAAAGGCTTCTAAGAAAAAGATAAGGGAAGAAGCTGTAAAGTCAAGAACCATCATCCAAAAGAGTCAAAAGAAGTCTGCTGACAAACAGAAGATATGAGCTTCTTAAAGCTGTATGGATTATCTGGAAGGAGGCTTGATCCAGTGTCTTTATCCACTACAGATAAGCACATTAGAGTGATCAAGTAGAAGATTAAAAAGGAGGAGCTTAGGGACTTGCATTCTCCACCCAGCCAAGCTCCTCCTGAGGTAGAGGTAAAGGTTGAGCCAACACAGACAACATAACCTAGACCTTTAGTTGCATCTTAGCTAACCTCATCTTCTATTCCACAGCAGGTTCTACTCCTTCTCCTTCTGAACCTGTAAGGAAAGAGGACCCAACTGAGAAAGGCACAACAGAACAACCTGGTACTCAAGACCAGCCCTCTCAGTTAAACACTCTAAAGAGGAAGAAAAGGATGGCCCTGAAGAGAGTATCTAACAAGACAAAGGCATCCACTTCCAGCCCTCATGATGAGTCAGAGCATCTTGCGGAAGTGCAACAAGAGGCTACTCAACCAACTCAGACTCAAGCACATCCTCTTGCAGCTGAAAGACCCATCTTGTCTTGGACCTTTGCTACTAATCCAGATAGATGGTATGTCATCAGAGATCAAGGTGTTCAAGATATCTACTTCTGGCAAAACATGCTTGATCTACCTCTGCATGATCTTCATGACATAAGAAGTTACTATGAAAGTCTGAAGGATCCTGACCCAATGATGAAGAAGGGAATGGTCTTGATCCTAATGACGACTGTCAACTGATGAACTACCTTCTCTGTTTTGGTAGCATCAGCCTAGGGGGAGTTTGTAAGGTTTAATATAAAGGCTAGTGCAACTAAAGCAACCAAAGGCTTCCTGCATGCATGCACTTACTACAAGGTATAAGTTGCTTTGGAAGATTTACACTATACTCAGAAAAATACTCTAAGTGTAAAATCTTCCAAAGCCAAAGACCAAATCTTCTTAAGATAAAAGATGAAGTCTTCTGATGCTTTAAAGACAAAGTCTTCCGAAGCCAAGTGAAGTGAAGACTGATTTCTTCCAAAGACAGACGAGAACATGCTTTTCTTGGATGTACTTTGCATAAAGCTCACCTACTTTCCACTGCAACTCTGAAGACTCACCAACTTGCATGAGTTGGTGAAAAGGTCCATGCTTTTATAACTGTACATTAAGGTCTTGAGTCTGTAACTTTATACTTTATGTACTTTTATCATTTTTGTTATATATTAAGATGTGAGCTACGGCATGTCATAGTCACTAGTCAAAAGGCAATCTGTCTTTTGACTCTACATTGATTTTGTTGTCTTTCAATGTTCCAATTGGCTTTCCAAGTATAGCCGGTTGTAGGATGTAGTATAAAGTATCTTAAGGTCTTGTGTTCTATTGAACTTATGCATTGTAACTTTTGTAAAAGAACTTGAGATTAATACATCATTCTTGAAAACCATATATATTGTTCTTGAGTTATGTCTCGTTGTTTTTTCCTTGTGTTCTTTGCATCTTGTCCTTCAATCTGGTTTCCTATTTATATTATTAAGTGTTCTAACACTCTCCTCATTATGAGATTGATTATATTGACCATCCCTTAACCGGTCCTGCATCTTTCATTCGAAAATAATTAACATGACCTAATCTAGCATGTCATAAATAAGAAATATTATTTACTTGGCTAATAGAACAAGAAACAACATTTGCTAATTGATATGAAAATGGAACAATAATATTAAGCTTAAACATACCATTAGATAAATATCCAAATCCAACAAAGGTTCCATGTTTAGACAAGATAAACTTGTCAGATTCTAGGACCTGTTTGAATCCATGATTATTTAACATAATAAAATATAAGAGGTTGTTTTGAATCCCCGGTACATACAATACACAATCTAATATTAATTGTTTTCCAAAAGTAAACACAAGACGAACTTTTCCTATTCTTTTGATAGGCACGGTTGCCACATTTCCCATTCTTTAAACGGGTCCATCTTCGATTGGTTTCAAGTCCTCAAACCATCTTAGATCTTTACATATATGACTTGTAACGCCGAAGTCTACCCACCATGCAATTTCATCATCTACACATAGAATGATTCAAAAATAAAGGAAACACAATTCTCACTGGAATTAAAATTAGAAATCGTAAATGTACCAGTTTGACCCGGAAGGTACTTAGACCCACTCGACCGACCATGTTACTTGCTTTGTTTACACGCAAAACTTTCACACGACAATCCTTTTTGAAGTGTCCCGGTTTACCACATTTCCAATAAGCCAATTTAGCTTTCTTGTTGGGATGTTGATTGTCATTTTGACTCTTGCGTTTATTTGCCAAATTCTTGTTAAATTTAATGAACTTTTTCCTACTTTCAACCATATTCACAGAACCCAAGGATTAACCCAGTTTGGTTTTCCCTTTATTTTACAACTTTCTTGAACCTGAAGTGATTCCTCAATCCTAATATGACTTCCTAATTGAACTAGTGTCAATTCCTCTTTTTGGTGTTTAAGAGTATGTTTAAAGTCCTTCCAAAGTGATTCCCTTTATCATGTTTGTTTATATTGACCCAATATATGCAAAAGCTCATTATACTATTCCATAACAGGTCTATTATCTACTGTCTTGTAAGAGTTAAAGTTACTATCAAGAAATTTCTTACTTGATGCGTCCTCTACCATGTATTTTGAATCGAGAGAGTCCCAAAGTTCCTTAGCAGATGTAGCCTCTAGATGAACATCAAACAATGAATCTACCATTCCATTCAAAATATGTCCCCTGCATATGTAATCATCATTCTCCCATTTCAACCTTCTTCTTTGTTGATCTAAGGTTTTATTATCCACTTCTTCAGGCATTGGTGTTGATAAAACATAGACCACTTTCAAGGTCGTTAATAGAAAGTGCATTTTTTTCCATCGCCTAAAGTCTTGACACCCTTGAATTTTTCCAACTCAGTAAACTTAGTCGACATATCACGAACCGATTCTCCAGTTGCTATATAGAAGAAAATTAATTTGATTATGCTTATGTAAAAGATAAATGTCCAATTGCAGTCTAATAGATCCAGTACCACAATTTCTTCCAATTCTTAGTAACAACCAACAACTTAATTCAAATAAAATCTAATTGATCTTCTATCCGTGAATTACAGTGACAAAATGAATGAAGTAAATAAGCCTTAAATTGGTTAAATCTTTGTAGATAACTTTTATTGAATTTTGTGATCAATTTATAACAGATTACTTTTAATATTGATTTACAAGAATATAATCAATCTTTCAACCCTTTGCGTCGAGAACATAATCAAACCCGTGCGTCTTCGCCGAACAAGAACCACAATAAAATCTTTCGAATCTTGCAAGCCAAAACGGAAACAAACCTTAGTCTCCCTTGCACACAGTAATTTAAATCGATAAATGAAGATCAAACGAACACCAAACACCCAATGGTCGAACCAAACGCAGCGAACCGCAAACCAATTTATAACTCAGATGAATCTTAGAATCGTGATATAACACTATCAGATTAAACCAATTGAGGGTACACCCAACGTTTAATCATATTAGACTAAGATTTGGGAAAAATTGAATTTTGAAATCATAAGAGAAAACTTTTACCAGAGATGTTCTTCCTTCTTCTTTTTTATGTGATTACCTAGCTTCTTTTCCTTTCGTTGACAAATTATTGAAACCGTTGAAAGCATCAGATCCATATAGATCTTTTATTAATTGGATCAAAATAAAACTAAGTATGTATTTAAGCCCAAGTGCTTTAAATCCATATCTATAGACTATAATAAAACAAGGTTTTTTAAGCAATATGATGTTCAAACCACCATTTTGACACGTGGTAAGCTCTTACATCAATTTTATTTTCAAATCCCGCCTAAATCTTGACCCGTATTTATGTTTCATGTGGACCTTTTTAACCCATGAGAATACCCGGCTATCTCTTCCCCTTTTCTTCTTTCGCAAACAAAATTCTAGATCCAAACCACTCTTCCATCTTCACTGGTATGAAAACCTTCTAACAATGTATTATTCTTCCTCTAATCTTTCATTCTCCTTCCTAAAATAATTTGAATCGATGATAGCTGAACTTTGATTTCCTTTTCATCATATCTAAACAGCCTTGCGAATCTGCATCCTCACATTGCTTCTTCATCTGGCGATTATCAAGGTATGTGTCTACAATGATATTACTAGGATTAGAGTTCATCGATTTGTGTTTTATTAATTAAATTTTAGTTTTCGTATATTGATTTCTACTACGATTTAGATCTGCAACTTTGAACATGGATTTCATGGAATTGTGTATTCATAAATGATTTGATTGAAATAGATTATTTTGTTTTTTCTTGATTTAGTGATGTATTTTGTGTACCTATTTAATCTTCAAACATTCACATTTATAGTGTTAATACAAAAACCTTGCAAGTAGTAATTTGGCTATGGCAACTCCATTACAAAAAGCTTAGATTTTTTTATTTACTTTAACTTATAATTAAAAGGGGTGTCGACCTGCTTGTTGCAATAAATCCTTTGATTTGCTCGTGAATACCCCATTATCATCTTTTACAAGATAATATTTCTTTTTTTCTAGATTAAAGTTTCTTTTTTTCTAGATTAAATAGAGAAATGAATAACCAAATTGAGTAAACTGAAAGAAAATAAAAGGAAGAACTGGGTGAAAGTGATGGTACTCCCAGGTTGTTAGAAGATAACAACTTGAAGTAGAGGTAGCCCTAAACCTTTTAAATTTTATAAGAATTCAATTGAGTGTTGTGGGTAACTGATCTTAGGCTGTTATATTGATGAACTAGAATTCCAGTAATCACCCATTATCATTATTGCCAGATTAGGTTGTTAATGTTGATTGTTTTTTTATATTTTGTAGTTTTATTGAATTTGTATAGATATATGTGAAAACACTTGAAACTGGTTTATTTTAATCAAGATTGTTGACTATATGGGATGTTAATAATGTTCTGATATAGGTTGGTGTTACTATCTGTTATATGGGGATGTTGTTCATCACTCCACTAGAAAAATCTCATTTTGCTACAAACCTTAATGCAAAGATGGAGCAGGTACAGCATGATAGAAATGGCTTACATTTATATTTTGATCTCTTACCATTTATATAAAGAAACAAACACCTATAACATGTTATGTCTAAAATAGTTAAGAGCTATCTTGGAATTTTTAAGAAACAAAGCCTTTTAAATTGTAAAATTTTAAAGAAAAGATAACTATATATATACACATACAGATTGTGTATAGTCTAAAGGCCTTGTGCAATAGCTTTTTGCAAAACCAAAGAAATATGTATGATGCAGAATCAAATTTATTTTATGTTTAACATACATTGGTTGTCGCTTAGACACCAGCGAAGTAGGAATGGATTGCTCACACAACTTATGAAAAATCAATTTGAAGTTTTCACTTAAGCATTTCTTTTATCATATGTGGCATGGAGTTAAGTGGCAAATATGTGGCATGGGATTAAGTGGTGCCACATCAACATATTGACATTAATAATTCAGTTCAAATGAGAGTATTTGCCAAAATGATGATGGTTATAAGCTGGTTTTTATTTTGTGCCTCATTTTTAAAACTTATGTTTCTATTTAGAGTACTTTGCCCCTTCTAATTTAACTTTTTAGATAACCATCCACATGCCTAAAGTTTAAAATTTGAGGTCTGTACTTGATTCTTGCATTTTGACTTCTCTTTTAAAAGTATTGGAAACATGAGGAGTTTGTGTTGTGTGAGCTTGTGAAGCAATGGGCAAATCATAAGCTAATAGAGTAATGTTTTCGTTACCTTAATCAATCAAATTGTTTATAAACTTGTGCATTTTTCAGGTGACTAAATGTATAAATTGGAGAACCTAAGAATGTTTCATTATCTTAATCAATAAAATGTTTATGAACTCACAGGAGTTGATGACTCTAAAGATTACCTTGCAATAAACATGTTATGGGTGTTGTTAGGAGTTCTGTGAGCAGGTAAGCAGGTGTTTTGTAATACATGTTATATTTTGTTATAATGTATCAATTGACGGGTTTGCTAGAACACAAAACACAAGTTTAACCATTTAAACTTTCAGAAAACGCAGCGGATATGTAGCTTTTAAAACCCATTTTAAAGGCTAAAAATTTCATGTTCTTAGTGATCTTTTAAGATGTAAAACAAACCCATATTACAAGGATCATTCTTATGTGAATAGACAAGCTATGTATGCATAAAACCAACATTATATGACAGCCATAAAGGGCTGCCAAGATACCTTCCAGCAACCTCAAAACCGTGGATGGAAAGATGAGATGAAGAAGATGATGATGTCTTTTATGCAGCCCTCAAAGAAGAGAACCTCAAGTAGTAGTACCCACAAGCTTCCTCTTCCAAACACCTTGCTATGTTAGGGAGCCTTGTAACACCAAAAACAGCCTTCCAAGTCCTCTATTAATTTCGAAATGCAGCTCCAAAATGCAGCAGAAAATCGAAAATATTAAGAGAGAATAAGGTGTTCTTGCTGTTGTGGTTTGATAAGAGAGAGAGGTGAAATGATGGAAGAGTGTATCTCATAAAGGTTTGCATGTTACAAGATATAAAATGGAGTTCCCAAGGGCCCCTTTGGGTGGCCACTTGTTCAAAAACAAAAGAGTTTCCCACCTATTTGCAATTTATATAAAATTCCACTCTTTCATGCATTTTTAGTTATAAAATTAAAACATAGTCTAATTTTATAACATGTCACACTTTTATTTGACACTA
>BJCO01723349.1:0-14960 GCA_018326465.1 Flaveria floridana | reverse complement strand
GTCTTTAGTGTCTTACACATATGTAATTAAATGGGTACTTTGATGAAAGACAATGTGTGGTTGTGCTTATAATGTTTATTATTTCATTGATTAGTAGTTTAACGCTTATTGGACTGACTATATAGGTTTGTGGTTGTTTGAATTAATCTTAGTAATGTAATGATTAAGAAATATATTCAAACTTAGTAATATGAAGTTCTCATGCGAATGACCCATGCTAATGGACCATACACATGAACAACTTCATGCGAATGACTCAGTCGCGCGACTGAACCAGGAGACTGGATCAGTTGTATGATTGTAACATGAGATTGGCTCAGTCGCACGACTGAACACTCAGTCGTGCGCATGGATCAACCGCATGGCTCACTCGCACGACTGAACCATACTTGTGGTTCAGTCGCCCGAATGAGGAACCCTAACCTATAAATACCACTTAAATCATGGAAAAACATAATACTTGAATACATACGTACCCTAGCCGTCTAGAGAGCTCTAAGAACCTGTTCCAAGTTCATAGATCGCACTAGATCGATTACCAATTGTTCTTAACGTTTAGATTCAATCTACAATTGTTTCTACATGTGTTCTCACTAATTGGATCGCCAATCAAATAGGATTCCGCACTATTTGATTCGGTATACACGTATATCAGTTAGTACATCGTCCAGTACACGGTCCTAACAAATCTTGCATAGACCACTAGATGATAACACATAGCATAAACATATTTAGTTCTCAGGAGAAATCTTATCATCTCTTCATAACTAACTTCATCTTGTATATCTTCATTTAGTAATGCAACAACATTGTGCTTTGGCTCAAACTTTAATTTATTCATCTGCACAAATGAAAACAAGGATTTTAATCAATTTGAATTTAAACTTTTTGAATTTAATAAATGTTGATTGAATTTAAATGAATTATTATATTTTGAACAATTTTAATCTAACTTGTACTTGGAAAATTACTAAGTATTTATATATTATATTCAAGAACATAACATACTCAAGTTAGGATATAAATTGTTTTAAACATATCAATTCATTTAAATATTCTCAAGCACATATTAACAAATTGAGTTTTTTTATGAATTTTCTATTTTAATTAAAAATTCAAAATTTATTGACTGTTCATCTTCATTACTTCGACTGATGATGAATCATCATCGAACCAATGTTGATGAAAATCAGTATTTAATGTGTTAACATGCTCGAAATCAATTCAGTATCAACATTCTAAACTCAATTTCAGTTCTTTTTTGTCATTCAATTCACAAATTTCAAAATTTCAGTCGACTTAGGGTTCATACGCCCGAACAGCTATGAAACGCCCTAGTCAATTTTGAATTAAACTCTTGAAATTGTGTTGATTAGATTATGAACTTACATTTAGAATCTTAGAAACACAATATCAATCACAGACTAATAGCACAAATGCTCAAAATTTATGAAATAATAAAAACCGAGAGTCGAGAGTGAGTTTAGGGGACTTTGGTAAATGAATGAATGAAAAACACAATAGTGTTCTTTTTATACTAAGTGTAGATTTTTAGGTGCATGAGCACTGTTTGTACACATGAGTCTGAAAATAACACAAAATTTAGGTGCATGAGCACTGTTTGTGCGCATGAGATTGAATTTTTCACTAAGTGTTTAGGCGCATGAGCACTGTTTGTGTGCGTGGGCTTAAGCGCATGAGCATTGTTTAGATGCATAAGCACTGTTTAGGCGTTTTTGTACTATTCAGGAGCATGAGACTAGCTGAAATACCCAACACTTGGAAATTTCACTTGAAACTCCCAAATCGTGAAAAGCCTAGTACTGTTTAGGTGCATGAGAGTTTTTGAAACGCCCAACACTTAACCAACTTTTCAGACTTATGAACGTTGTTCAGGCACATGCGGGTTGTTGAAATGCCTAAAACACTTGTAAATTTTCTGAAATTCAACATGCTTCTGTTTGGACTCCTGACCACTGTTTAGGCGCATGATATATCTTACACTTGTATTTTTCCACATCTTCCACCTGAACACTGTTTAAACAGCATCAGGGTCAAGAAAACCACTGACATTATGGCGCTTGCTCCATGTAAGGTTAGCCATTAGATTCTGCACAAGATGCATATAAGTTAGATATGGATAAAAAATAATTAATTACATTGGTGAAATCAAGTTGATTATTTCAGTTTTGACTTTTGAATGGTCAATATTAAGCAATCAAATGTACTGTTCCATAGAAATTTGACCTAATCTAGATTTTACAATGTATGACCAGTTTTATTATGCTTTATCTATTATTTTGATTTTGGTTTTCTGATTGAAATCCCTTTTTACATTCAACCATAAGTTTTGAAGTCAGCATTTTCAGTTTCGATGATCCCCTGTTCATCTGAAGGTTAATTAGGGTTTTGAAAATGACTAGTTTGTGTCGATTTT
This sequence comes from Flaveria floridana, assembly GCA_018326465.1. Lineage (NCBI taxonomy): Eukaryota > Viridiplantae > Streptophyta > Magnoliopsida > Asterales > Asteraceae > Flaveria > Flaveria floridana. The sequence goes on along the minus strand of BJCO01723349.1, from coordinate 12,523 downwards.
CAAGATCATTTGTGTCACTAAACTTGGAAATGTCTATCAATCCTAAGTTTGTGGTTGTTTTGAGAATATTTAAGTTCTAGGGTTCTGAATTTTGAAATGTGTTCATCGAATGCATGTGAGAACCACCTTGTTTCTGATACTATGATGGATAGAATCGAAATATAAGCAATATGAAGTTTGATGAACATTGAAATCTGAATGATGTTGATGAATTTGATGATGGATGAAGAACAATAGGAATGGTGTTTTCGCTCGTCACACTATAGAGTCTCTCAAATTTGAAAAGTATTAAATGAACTATAATGATCTGTTTAAATAGCCCTTTTAATGTCCTTTTTAAATTTTACAAGTGTTAAAAAACAAATGCGGTCGACTACTGTAGTAAAATGCGAGTATTAAAAACAAATGAGGTCGACTACTGTAGTAAATGCGGAAATTTAAAACAAATAAGCATTTGTTTACTATAGCAAATGCGGAAGAGTAAAGTCTGTCAGCATTTGTGTACTGTAGCAAATGCGGAAGGTTTAAGTTCAGACACTTTAAGACTGTAGCAAATGCGGATGTTTTAAGTTTGCATACTTTTTGCACTGTAGCAAATATGGATGTTTTTTTTAACTTTGTCAGCATTTGTACACTGTAGTTAATGCTGAAGAAAATTTGTCTTCCTTTATTTACTTCAACAAATGCGGATGAACAACTGAGTTGTGCGCATTTCTTGAACTTCATACATAATGACAGAAGAGTATGAACACACTTCTACCTTATGATGATACAAATATACAACCAAGTTTAAGTATTGAATTTCATCCAATTTTGAGAAATGCGGCTGAGGAAAACAAATGCGGATGAACAAATTTCTATCCGCATTAGTTTTCATACTTGAAAACTTTGTTGATATTTGTGGTGAGACTAATGCGGTAGAGTTAACTTATCTGCATTACTTTCACTTGTGTTTTTCATGACTCAAAACTATTACCCGCATTGGTTATTTGCTTGGGTTACCTTCACCTGCATTAACCAATGCTCTTACCTGCATTAAGTTTTGAACTTGTCAACACTAAATGTTTCTAATGTGGATAGTTTTGGTTGTTTTTGCTTTGATGCTTGATCTTTATGAAGCTATGTCTTTTGCTTTTGATTGTTATGAAGATGTGTCTTTTGCTTGTTTCTTATGAAGTTTTGACTGTTTCTTGAGTTGTCAATTCTTGCTTGGATTGACTTCTACATTAGAGTTGATACAAGTTTCACATTGTTGACTGATCTTGGACTTTTGTGCTTCAAGATGTTTGCAAAAACTGAGATACTATGATATAACTTCTACACCAACACAGTCAGATTTTCTGACTTTTGAAACTGTTTTTGATTTTTGTATTTTAAGAAAGGAAACATATGTACATTGATGATCAAAATTTTAATTACTCCCCCTAAAGTTTATATCTATATGAGATAGAAACTTTGAAGATTTGAAAATTTTGAAGAGTAAATATTTTTGTGATTTTTATTTTCTTATCTGGACAAGAAGTTGAGATATATTTTTTTGGGGATCATATCAATCTTACCTTTTATAAGTGCAAGCAGTTGTTAGTAAAACAGACATGTTCATGAACATATTGATTGAAGGTATGTTTATCCTCTTAAACTCATACTTAGTTAATATTTTGATGCAAATGATCTTATCATGTTTTGAGTTGATTGGGTATTCAACATGTACCTCACACTCAAGAGCATGGCAAGGTCAACCATCTGCATGCAATGTATGGTAGAACTTTTAACATCTTACTTGACCAGGTTACTTAAAATATGAAATCTCATCTTACTTGATTCTCATTGGGATTCTTTTTTTTTATCCTTTTATTAGTTTGATCCATATTGGGATTCTTTTAACTTCACTTTGGAAGATGATCTCTTAGGATTCTTTTGTTTCATTCATTTGGAATGTATTTTATTCTTTTGTTTCATCCAAGTTGGATGTGTTCCTCATTGGGAATCTTGATGGATCATGACATCAGTACTATGTGTTTGTTTCTCTAGGTCTTTGCTCAGCAAAACAGAAGCGGAACTGATGTTAGTAAAGGAGATTCATATGATATCATTACCTGGTGTGTTTAGATTGCTACACACACACATTTTGTTGGAATATTTGAAGATGATACTTACCAAAACCTAAGTGCCAAATCTCATGATGATTATCAAAACCGACACGGTGAAGATATGTTAAAGATATGATCAAAACGAAGAAAATTGACCAAAGTCCAACTTGGTCAACCATGGTCAAAGTCAACAGTCAACATTAGCGGTCGTCCCGATGACATCAGCACCCGGCAGTCACGCATCAGCATTAAAGAATTTATCAGACTTAGAACAATATTTGTGTAATCATTTTATGCTTAAATGTAACATTTCTTATTATTGTAAGGAGATATATGACTACACTTAGTCATATATTCTCCATAGATAAGATATAGATAAGAATAGCATACGAGTGAGATAGAGTTGTAGGGAGAAAAACACACACTTAAGGTGTAATCTCTAACTTAGAGAGAATTCAAGGTTGAGTGTGTGTGAGAAAGTGTTCTTGCAAACTCCTTTGAATTCCTCTAAGATTGAGTGAATTCATGGTTGAGTGTGTGTAAGATTGTTTTCTTAAAAACTCTCTTGTAATCCTATTGTATCAAACATATTAATGAATGAAATATTTCTGAATTTGTGTTGTTGAATTTGTTCATCATTCATTCATCAGCATACATGTTCATCTCTTGCATATAAAGATCATCATGAAATCATCAACGGATCTGTGAGATTCCGCATCACAGATCTGATAAATGGCAACAATACGATTGAAATATTCGATCCGTATATTGATTTCAACAGTTGGCATCAGAGCCTTGGCTCCTAGTTCTTCAAGTTTTTCTCAAAAAAATATGAACCACAAGTTTGCTCCGCAAATTGTTGTTGTTTTTTGATGAAATCAAAGCTACCACTAGCTTAGATTTGTTATTTCGTGAAGATCTGCAAGTTTTCACATCGATTGAAGTTCATTTGAGTCATCAATTTGAAGATTTAAGCAAACTTATTCTTCAAGTCTTCAAATGCTCATGAACGTGAAATTTTAATTTTGTTGTTGTTTGATCGAATTTAAGCTTCTAATAGCTTTAATTTGTGATAATAAACACATCTGCAAAGTTTCATATCAAATTGGATTATCATAACACTCAAATCTAAAGATTTTTGAAAATTTTGTGTTCTTGAGTGTTCTTGATAAAAATTCATCAAAATCACGAATATGATTTTGTTTAGCTGAAATTGATAGTGGTTTTAGCTTAGAAACATCAAATCTAAGGCTCGTTGATCTTTCACAACATCCAAATCATACATTTTGATCATTGATTTTTAGATCTGGGTTTTTGGTGTACTTGATGTTCTTCATGTGTTCATCATTTAACTCCGATTTTAGATGATGATTATATGAAATTGATTGTTGTTTTAGCTTAGAATCACTTATCTACAGCTATTATAACCTTTGATTTAACCCAATTCCATAAGAAATCCAAGAATCAACAGTTGGTTTGTTCAAGATCATGAAGTTTGACTTTTTCAAAGTCAAACTGTTTTGAATCCCAAAAAATCAGCCTAATCTATCATTTGATTCAGGTTTGAATTCATTTGTTCATCATACAATCATTCAAAATCATTCCAACAAACATTCAAACAACAAATTTTGAATTTGAAAGTCGAATTTCATTGATAATCAATATTTACAAAGAATGTACAAAATACAATTGGAATTGAATTTTAACTAAGTATTCCAATCCTTCATCTAAAAACAACTAATTCCAACTGATTTGTTATAATTCTTAAACTTGGACTTTGAGTCAAGGTTGTCATCATACAGTTCATTCTCTCATCTTTAACCATCTATCATCATTCATCTTCATCTTCAAACCACATCACCCAAATTTCAGCTTTACACCACAGCAGACAAAGGATCAAACACAAACTGAAAATCACAACAAACAAGTTCAAAATTCCACAGCGGACAGGCAAGTTGCTCAACAACGGATAGGCAAAAAACAGACCCACAGCGGATGGGTTCTTGAGCTCACAGCGGACGAAAAGAAATTTGTCCACAGCGGACATTATTTGGTCCATAGCGGAGAAGTTGTATTCACAGCGGACAAAGAAAGAAAAGTCCACAGCGGACAAGTAAATGAGTCCACAGCGGACATGTGAATAGCAAACAAAAACCAAACAAAATCTAACCCACAGCGGAAGACCAGGTTGCTTCCTGCTCACAGCGGACAACAAAATTGTAAGGTCAACAGCGGATAGCAAAATTGAGAAATCCACAGCGGACAAGAACCGAACCCACCATCTCCTATCACTTCGACCACCTTCAACCGACCGCAAAACCATCATCGAATCGACCAACACCAGCAACCACCATCTTCGATCAACACCATCTGCTGCAACCACCTTCGACCGACACCATCACCACCTTCAAACACCAACACCACAATTCTCGGTTGACCTTCAACAACCCCCAACCATCATCACCTGCGAACCAATAAATCACCACCGAAGCCATCATCACCTTCGATCATCTTCCAATCGACACCAGCAATCATCTCCATCGAATCATCATCATCGACACCTTCACTGTCACTGTCGATTTCAACCACCAAAACCCCCAAAATCGCACAATCACAGCAGCTTCTGTTGTTTGAGAGATTGAGAGGGAGAGATCGTGAGTTCAAGAGAGTGAGTTCGAGAGAGAGAGTTCGAGAGATTGAGAGTGAAAGAAGTAGAAGAAGAGAATTGTGGGAACAGTGAAGCAATCGGGATTTTGGTTTTTATTTTGACTTGTGTTTTTTAATTTTGACTTTTTATTTAAAGTTTTAATTTGTTTTGTGTTTTAATTTTAAATTTTTTTTCTTTGATCAGCAGATATATATTTTTTTTAAAGTTTTTATTCAAACATAACAAACAAACAAAATCTCAATTGACAAAATTTTTTTAAAAGTTGTTCTCGGAAGAATTTATAAAATTCTCCAAAGATTTTTTTTTGTTAAAAGACATTTACATTTTTCAACAAACAAATCAAACTTCGGAAATTGTTAAATTTTAACAAACAAATTCCAAACTTCCGAACTATTTCTTTTAATTCCTGAAACTTTTTAACTTGACAAATTTTAAAATTTGCACTCGAAAATTTTAAAGAAGTTGAATTATTTGGAATTCATTCACAAAATCATTTAAATTTTAATTAATTCGATTCAAATTTTATTACTTTTAATTAACCTTGATTAATATTAATTGAGCTTAAATAAACTGTAATTGAACCGATTTAACTCTTTAATTAGTCTGATCTAGTTAAATTAATTCGATTCAAATTTTATTACTTTTAAATTTGATTTTGATTAAAACATAAACAAAGTTTCAAATCATTTTTGTTGATTAACAAAATGGAAAATTTAACATCATTCACTAACACTCGTGTTTCCAGAAACCGAGCTCTCTTTCTTGCTGCAGGTAGAAAGAGATTTCAAGAATTCAAACAAAGCAAACCAAGTTGCAAACAACCAAATAACAGCAGCAAATCAAACAAAAGCCGCAAACAACCAATCATCAGCAGCACATCAAACAATAATTCATTGTTTGATAACATAAACATTCAATTATACATAAGTCATATTGAGAAAGAACTGATACATTTACATTTATGTGATCATTCAAATTCAAACAAAACATTGTCTAATGATTTGATAAAATGCAGGTCAGAGATGAAACAATCTCAAAGAAATGATCAAGCACAAATCAAGACAATGAATCAACAAAACATCAGTTTAACTCAAGAGATGAACCAGTTGCAAGACAAAATGGTTCAATAACAAATCAAACTTGAAGAGTTGACTGCTGAGCTTGAAAAAGCCACAAACATCAACAACATAAACATTCCTCCATTGCCTGAAATTCCTGAAGACAGAAAGATCAATCTATGCTTATCAGCATGCATAGATGAAGTTCAGGCTTGTCGGAAACATTGCAATAATCTATCATACATGATAAAGGAGGAAATAGCTTCACATGCAGAAGAATTACAAACTTTTACAAAACAAATCAGTTCACTAGAGAAAGAAGTTCATAACTTGCTTAAAGAAAATCACAAGCTAAATGCTCAATCAACTGAACTCTCTATGAAGTTAACAAACATAAAAGCTGAAGTTGAAAACAAAATATCAGAAGCAAGTACAACTAAAACAATCATTAACTTGCAACATTACATTGAGCGTCTAAAACAAGCAATCAATACAGAAAATGTTATCCATACAGAATTAAAGACACAACATAAAACCTTTGAAGATAAAATCAATTCCCTTCTAAAGGATGTTGACAAACTCCTTGGAGAAAGATTTAGTCTTCAAGCTCAAGTTACAAGACTCACAGAGACTTTAACAAAGACAAAATCAGATCATGCTTCAATAGAAGTTGAACTTGAAAATTTAAAGATGACTGTAAGCAAGTTGGAAGAACTACTTAATGCACAAAGAGATCAGAAGAAGAGTGATGGAACTACATATCATGCTGTTCCTCCTCCTTACATTGATAACTACACAGAAATGCCAACTTCAATGACAAGTTCAGTCAAAGAAGAGTCAAATATGCATGATCATCATCAAACAAACAAACCATCCACTATCACTCAAATGACTTCTCCTGAAATGGCACCAACGCTGTACTTCAAACCTGAATCACCATAAAATGAAACCTTTCATTCATGTTATGGTCAAGATGGAGATCATTCAAGTGATGATAGTAACAATGAAACCAACCAACCAAACAAACAAACATTGGCATACATTGATCATGTCATTAAAGAAATCAATCCAAAACAAACACAACCACAGAAATCCAAAGCAGAAAAGCCTGACAACAAACGAAAGGGTATGGTTCCCAATGAGATATTCAAATCAGTAGGATTTCTTGAATCAGAATTGCCTAAGGCTGAACTAAAAGCAAAGATCAAGATGGAGTTAAAGAACAAACAAAAGAATGAAGTAAAAGACATCAACGAACAAGTCAAGAGGAAGAAGACCAGATCTAAAAGAAATAAGAAAAGTCAGATCAAGTCTTCTACACCTAATCCAAACCAACCATCAACCTCAATGGCTACATTAGAAACTCCAAAACAACAACTAATTCTCTATGAGACATGTAATTCAAATTCACACAACACTTCTGAGTGCAAAAACACTAAGAGTGATACATATATATGTCCTTATAAGAGAAAGAAACAAAAACAAACAAAACAAAAGGCTGTGAAGTTCCAAGCAAATCCAACATCATCATTCAAGCCTAAGGGAAGAAGATCCAGACCTACTCCTTACTGCTTTAATTGTGACATGGAGAATCATACCACTTCAGAGTGTTCATACAAGAACTCTCCAACATCATAACACAGATGAGGTCAAAGATCTTATCATCCATCACAGTCGTACTCACCGAGATCGGAGCATGAGCACTACAACAGACGTTATAGCTACTCTTCTCCTCGATCACATCGGTATAGGTATGATTTTACACATTATGATATTCATGGTTATTGGGCACCAAGACATTATCCTAGATCATACACACAACGTAAGTATGATACATATAGGAATAATGATTGGTATAATGGATATCACAGAGGATCATATCCATCATATTATTATAATCATAATTATAATTCTTATGATGAATATGATCACATGCCCAGAATAAACAAACATTATCAAGGACAAAGATCCTTTGCTACACCTACACAAAACTTTCAAAAGCAAAATAGATTTTCTAAACCAACTAAAATATTTTCAAAAGCTAAACAAACTCCTTTTGTTAGACAAACTAAAGTTGAGTCAGTTGGCTTAAAATCAAGACAATGTTGGAGAAAGAAAACAATTTCAGGAGGTGAATCTGATACATTATCAGATAAAGTAAAATCATACACATACGAGCAAATCACATATAAAAATGATAATGGACAGTTCAGGACAGTAATCGCCTGGGTTGAAACATCTAACTGATTTGCTAGTATGATAGTGATAGTTATGGAGGCCTGCCAACCCAAGAAAAGTTAGCAGTGGCTGATCCCTTCCCATGACAGGAACGTTCTTCCTGCTCATGATGTTTATGATGCAACTGAGCCAAATAGAGTGGAGATTAACCATGATTCAATGCAGGATATAAATGTTTAATAGAAACTATGATGGCAATGCAACAAACAACCGATGCTTCATTCCATCTGTTTAGTCTGAGTACATTGCTACATGCACTAACTGTTAATGATCTCTATTGCATTGATAATACATATACCATTTCTTTATTTTGTCAAAAACCAAAAATCGTTGAAATTAGAAAATCAAAATAAATAATAAAAATAATAAAAAATACTGGTTTTGAATCTTCCTGCATTTATATAAAAAATGTTAGTACACTCATCTACTATCTTCTGCATCTATTTTTCAAATCAATAAAGACTGACAAGACTCTGTTTTATATGTCAATAGGCTCGGCTTGGATTCAAGATAAGCATATTTACGATGAACTAAATCAATATGCATTGTGGACTAAAACCATCTTAGGGTATTAGTAAGCAATGACTTTTCCAAGTGTTTGCTTGTGTGGTTACCTAAACACACCATGCAGTTCATAAACTTCTTATTGATAAAAGCATCTATTTCCCCTTTGTTGTATGTAAATACAGACCTTGTGTAAACATGAGGACAACTTCTGTTGTGCTAAGCACAGACCTAGTTATCCTTGCACTAAAAGTGTTGATGCTAAAAAGAACCCCAATGTGGATCAATGCTAAAAGAATCCCAATGAGGATCAACTTCTAATATAAAGTATAAAAGAATCTCAATGTGGATCAAATCATGAGAATTTATAAATATAAAAGAATCCCAAAGTGGATCAAATCATGAGAATTTATACTTTAAGTAGCCTGATTCAAGTTGCAATAAAGTGCCACCTTGCATTTCATGAGGAGAGTTATTCTTCTATACTTCTGAGTGTAGGGTACTCAATGAGCATATCTAATCAAACCTAAACATGATAAATATCACAATGTGTAGAAAATAGATCCTTGCATGAGTTTAAGTGGACAAACATACTTACAATCAACTTTGTTCTTTGTCTATGTCTATTCCAAACTTTAAACATTCTTAGATGTAAAGGATTTTGGATTAGTATGATCTCATTGTTGTTGCAGGATTCATGCTTGTAAATATCTTAATTTTGAAAAATCTAAAATACCAAAAAGATTTGTCATTTTTAGTATTTTTCTTAATTTTGGCAGATTTACATGTGTTTTTGATTTAGGAGTGAAACTTCCATGCAATACCTCTACCGAGAGGATTTAGACTTTTGCAAGTGATGAATTGCACGATATGCCTGAGTTTCTAATTCAGTTCAAGAAGTCAAGAGAACAATCCTGCTTCCTTTAAAGATCTCCTGCCAGTTGCTAAGAACTAAGAATCCTCCTCTTGGTGTCTCGTACACAAAAGTTCCTCACCCTCCAAATCTTTTGTTGAGGGAGAGTACATGTTAAGTCTGAAGAATTTCTGATGCTTCTCCTTCACTTCTGAAGTTAAGATAAAGCTCCTGATATTGCTACTGTGCAATCCACAGTGTATGCAACTAGGTGTATCTTCAAGTCTTCAAAATGTGACTAGAAGATCAAGCTGATGAAACATACATCAAGTGCCGAACCAAAGTCTTTATGTGCTGAAACAAAGTCATTTTCTTAATGCCTTTTTATGAAGCTTCTAAGATGCTACCAAAAAGAGGGAGAAGACTGCACTACAAGACTGCACATCAATCAACATACAAGGTTTTGATAATCATGAGGTTTTGGCAGCATCATCTTAGGGGGAGTACTATTGGAATATTTGAAGATGATACTTACCAAAACCTAAGTGCCAAATCTCATGATGATTATCAAAACCGACACTGTGAAGATATGTTAAAGATATGATCAAAACGAAAAAAATTGACCAAGGTCAAACTTGGTCAACCAGGGTCAAAGTCAAGAGTCAACATCAGCGGTCGTCCCGATGACGTCAGCAACCGGCAGTCACGCATCAGCAATATAGAATTTATCAGACTTAGAACAATATTTGTGTAATCATTTAACAATATTTGTGTAATCATTTTATGCTTAAATGTAATATTTCTTATTATTGTAAGGAGATATATGACTACACTTAGTCATATATTCTCCATAGATAAGATATAGATAAGAATAGCATACGAGTGAGATAGAGCTGTAGAGAGAAAAACACACACTTAAGGTGTAATCTCTAACTTAGAGAGAATTCAAGGTTGAGTGTGTGTGAGAAAGTGTTTTTGCAAACTCCTTTGAATTCCTCTAATATTGAGAGAATTTATGGTTGAGTGTGTGTGAGATTGTTTTCTTACAAACTCCCTTGTAATCCTCTTGATATCAAACATATGAATGAATGAAATATTTATGAATTTGTGTTCTTCTTGATTGTTCATTATTCATTCATCATCATACATTCATGTTCATCTCTTGCATATAAAGATTATCATGAAATCATCAACAGATCTGTGAGATTCCGCATCACAGATCTGATAAACAGCAACAATACGATTGCAATATTCGATCCGTATATCAATTTCCACATATTTGGATAAGCCAATACTTACACACACTATGAGATGAAAGCTTCACAGTTGAATATAAGCTTTAGTTCATCACTGCATGTGTCTTCTTTTCCAAGTTCAGGCTACCCGTATATCAGATAAGTCATGTCAGTTATTTAAGATTTATAAGTAAGCACAGTGAATGATATAACGACTATAATTATATCATTTCCCAATTGTATAAACCATATACTTCTTCTTTGAATTTCTTTTTTTATTTTTGAAATATTTGAATGTTTTGTTGATTTTGATTTTTAATCAAGGTTAATTATGCAAATTGATTGAACTAGGAATTCAAATCTGGTTGGATCAAATGCCTTAGTGAATAAATCAGCTAATTGATTATCAGTGTGAACTTGTATCAATTTGATTAACCCTTTTTCAGTACAATCTCTCAAAAAAATGATATCTAATTTCAATGTGTTTAGTTTTTGAGTGTTGAACTGGATTATTTGTTATGAACATAGTTGTTGTGTTGTCAATGTGAATTGGAGTGTGCAAGAAGTTAAAACCATAATCAAGCATCTGGTTTTGAATCCAGGGAACTTGAGAACAACATGTTGATGCTGCTATATACTCAGCTTCTACTATTGAAACAAATACATTTGTCTGCTTCTTGCACTGCCAGGAGACCAGTCTGGGACCAAGAAATTGACAACCGCCAGAAGTGGACTTTCTATTGAAATTACATCCCCTATAATCACTATTAGTGTATGCATAGAGATTGAAGTCTCCTTCCTTTGGATATCATAATCTAAGAGCAGGCTTGCCCTTAAGATATTTGAATATCCTCTTGACTGCATTCACATGGGATTCCTTGGGATCTGCTTGATATCTGGCACACACATAAACACCAAACATAATGTTAGCCTACTGGCTGTTAGATACATAAGTGAACCTATCATAGAACGATAGTGAGTCCGATCCACTGGTTTGCCTTCAGGATCTGGACCAATCTTCACTTTAGTGTCAACAGGAGTTCTGATGGACTGACAATCAGCAAACTTAAACTTCTTCAACATTTTTTCCATGTATTTTGATTGATTAATGATGATTCCATCTGCTATCTGTTGGACTTGCACTCCTAGAAAGAACGTGAGTTCCCCCATAGCACTCATTTGAAATTTTGAATGCATGAGGTCTTCAAAGTCTTTGCAGAGTAACTTGTTTGTTGAGCCAAAGATGATATCATCGACATATATCTGAACAAGCAACATGTCATTTCCTTTTCTCTTTCTAAAGAGAGTCTGATCAATCTTTCCTCTTTCAAATCTGTTTTCAAGAAGAAAAGATGATAGAGTCTCGTCCCACTTCCTTAGAGCTTGATGAGGACCATACAACACTTTGTCAAGCTTGTATACCCTGTGTGGAAAATCTGGGTCTTCAAATCCAGGAGGTTGACTCATATAGACTTCTTCAGCAATCTGTAAGGCCCCCGTTCCCGGGACGCTTACGGTTGGATCCTCATCGCTCTTTAAACATATATTTTCGTTTATCTTTAGTAAACATTTCAGTGGAAGCATTCAAAGAGACATCTCATTTCATCATGAAAGCTTTTGCAAAGTGATACATCGTTAATCAATTACAAAATAGTCATAAACAGTGACTTTTAGTAGTAAGAGGATTCCTTAGGTAATCCCGTTTATCCGAATCCTCTACAAACACCATTTTGTTTTATAAATACATGCAACATAATACATTGCAAAAACATTAACAAAGGAATGCCATCCCAAAAGAGCTGAGTAACCGCCTCGTGCCATCCTCAGCAACACTACCTGCCAACTGGAAACACATAAAAAGTCAGTGTTGCTGAGTG
>BJCO01723333.1:0-10471 GCA_018326465.1 Flaveria floridana | reverse complement strand
AAAAATGTATAAAAATATATTATTTAATTGAAAGAAGAGAGAAGAAGTAGTGATTTTTAGTGTAATTATAAGAATAAAAATAAGGAATGGGATGTGAGTGCTCTTATGAGAGTACTGGATTACATATTATACTATTCAAAGGAAAATTCATGTTAGTTTGGATAGCTAAGATTGGACCGTTACCGTTTTTTTTAAGTAAGGAAGGACAAAGGCTCCTTTATTCGCCAATACGTTGTATGACAACTCATTCATCGCGTTGTAGAGGGTGAAGAAGCATCTTTTCATATAATCTGGTAGTTCTTTGATCGTGTTTAGATCCAACTACAAAAATGAATTTTTTGCTCAAAACGTATGATCTATGACCAACTGCGAGCGGTCTTATGAGTAAAAACAATAACACCTACCTGTTTACAACTTTCGTGAATTGTTCGAGTTCTTGCAAAGTACCATAAACATCATAGACATCGTCAATTGTGGTAATCATCGCGGTCACCTTCGTGAGATCTTTCCTTCCTTTAAAGCAAGGCAAGTGATTAGTGGCAACAACCCACATAAAGTTCTCCACCAAACGATCGCGAGCAAAACTAAACTTTCCAAGCATGTTTCCTTCCACCATCTGTGTATGCAAAGAGCTAGGCAGTTACAGTTTATTGTAATAACTTATCATAACTAGAAGATATGATTTGATTCGTTTTCGTCACAACTCTTATTATAATACATAATAGTATAATACCTTATAGAGTTTTCATTATTTTGTAGCCATAAGTTACAACATGAATGTATACATAAAAGACTATTTAGATAATGAACTAACAACGTGAAATATGCATGGGTTTTTGCTATGGATTTTACCATGGCAAATACATGTTTTTGTAGTAGTGTTATGATATTGATATCATTTTCGCGTCACTGATAAAATTAAAATAATCAATAAAATAGATGATGTACTGCTATGCAGATTTCAAATCCTCTTGGTGAACTGCTTGCACCATGTTGAAGTCCAATTTCGCAAGCTCAAGCAACATAGGACTCATGTCGCGTCTTCCATCGTAACTTCAATAAACCACTTCGCTTCCACCCGCGAAAGCATCCAATGAAGTGGAGAATCTAATGCGCGACTTACTAAAGACACGGTACTTTTATCAGCAATCTTGTCTATACTTTCTTTAAGATACATTTCTGTAAAAGTTCTAGCATCATCCAAAATGCTTTCATCCTCTACTGAATAATAAGAAGCTTCGTACAAGTTTAGCATGCTGATGATATCTTCATTTAGGTGTCCTGTTACAGTTCTATTCTGAATTCTCATCTATGTTGTCCTTGAATATCTCTACTCAACACAGTTAAATCATGATTTGAAATCAAATTGAAAAGGCTAATTACATCCTTATATCACTACGAGAAAGCTGGACAATTGCTATTGCAATTTCTGTCGCAAACCAGTTGCAAATAGCGTTTTTTTGACCAATTTGCAACCAAAACTGCGGTTCTTAAAACTTTTATCAGTAATCTCATGTCGTGATAGATTTGCAACCAGAGATTAATTTTACAACTGAAAATTGTTTGAAATGTTACAATCGATAATCGACTAGACCTTTTTGCAACTGATTTGCAATCAACATGTTTTACGATCGCTTTGAACCCCCCCCCACTGATTTGTGACCACTTTATTTTTCAACCATATTTATAATTTACATTAGTTAACTAACTCTATTATCTTGGGAGTATTTGTGACAGAATCTGTTAGTATTGTTTTGTAATCAGAGGGTATCTTTTGTAATTGTTAGAAGTTGAGGGGCTTAGTTGTAATTCGATTGTTATTTGTTGATTTGGTTGTAACGATCATAACGAATTGTAACGGTCATATGGTGTTATAAAAGGATAGAGCTAATCGATGATGGTTAGCTTGATTGTGTCAATCTCTCTTCTTCCTCAATTCTTTCTCAATCTAACCCTAACAGTTGGTATCAGAGCCAACCGATTCTCATCGGAGCTCTGTGATCCAATTATCACCGACGTTATCATGACTACACGGAATTAGGAAATGGATAAGACGATCAAGGAGCATGAGTTGTCACTCCTTCGATTAGAATCTGTTGCTGAGAAAAATCAAATGGAATTGGAGAATCTCAAATCGGCATCAAAAAAGCAAACGATTGAAATGACTAGCATGAAGAATCAACTTTCAACTGAGATGTTATCACTGAAATCTCAGATGAACGAAGTTATCAAATCATTGCAGACGTTAAACTCTAACTCTGCAATCAATCGGGAGAAAGGATCTACTTCAGAAACCGGTAATATTCGTAATGATGAAGATACAAGACTCAATCGGAGTAATAACCGATTTTCAAGAGTCGAATTCCCTAAGTTTGACGGAACTGAAGTAGAGAGTTGGATTCAAAGGTGTGAGCACTTTTTTGCCATCGATGAAACACCAGATCGGTTAAAGGTGAAATATGCCGCCGTACATGTAGAAGGTAGAGCAGTACAATGGCATAACAATTTCATTAAATCACGAGGTACTTCGGTGTCTGAAATTCCATGGGGTGAATACATGCGATCAGTCCAAGCACGTTTTGCTTCAACGTTGATCGAAGATGCAATGAGAGCATTAAAGGCTCTTCAACAATCCGATGATCTCGAAGATTACTGTGACAAGTTCGACCTCTTGTTGAACAAGGTTGACATACCCGAAGAATATGCAGTAAGCTTGTTCATTGAAGGCTTGAAAGCTGAAATCAAATGTTTTCTAAGACTGTTCAAACCCAAACTGTTAAGAGAAGCTCATTCTTTGGCTAGATTGCAAAATCAAGCCAATTTAACCGTGGCTAATTCTACCTATAAACCTTATAAAACTCCTTCCAAACCTTTTAACTCGCATTCTATTGGTGCCACTTCTAAACTACCCTTACTACCCACACCACCAATTAAAACCACTCCTATTAATTCCCTTAAAACCACCAAAAGACTAACCAGTAAGGAATTCGATGATAAGAAGGCCAAGGGAGAATGTTTTTGGTGTTCCGAGAAATACACTCTGGGCCATAAATGTTCCAATTCCAAACAATTATTTGTCTTTGAAGTAGAGGAGGGTATGGAGGATGAAATGGAATCGAGTGTAGGAATGATTCCTACAGAGGAGGTTCAGATAGTTCACGACCCCCATATTTCATTGCATGCTATCACTGGTGTTCCCTCTTTTTCCACAATGAAAATTGAAGGAGCTTTGGGCACTAAACAGTTGCAAGTCTTAATTGACAGCGGATCTACACATAATTTCATTGATAGCAAACTGGCTTCCAAATTGAAATGCCCCATTCAATCAATTGATGATGTTCCTGTTACTATTGCTGATGGAAATCAACTCTCTTGTGTGGGCATGTGTAAAGACTTCCAATGGTCTATGCAAGGTCGTTGGTTTAAGGCAGATATGTTAGTAATTCCACTAAGCAACTATGATGTTGTTTTGGGAATTCAGTGGCTGCAAACCCTCAATGATATTGTTTGGAACTTTAAATCCTTGACAATGAAATTCACGGTGGGCAAGCAACAAGTTACTCTGAAGGGCAATACAGCTCGAGGAGTTAACTCTTGCTCCGTTCAGAAAATGTCTGCCTTATTGCATCCTAATTCTCAATTGGCTCAAGCATATTTGTTTAGCTTGCAGATGGAGGAAGGATATCAACACAACCCAGTGGTTCAAAACACTAGTTCTGATGACAAGATGGCACGTTTATTGGAAGAATTCAAAGATATTTTTGAAGTACCCACGGGTTTGCCACCTAAACGCACATGTGATCACAAGATTAAGTTGAAAGATGAATCTATCAATCTTAACTTGAAACCTTACAGATACCTGAGTGCCCAAAAGAACATCATTGAACAGATGACTCAAGAGTTGTTAGAGTCGGGTGTTATCCGTAGTAGCACTAGTTCATTTGCCGCTCCTATGGTACTTGTTAAAAAAATGGTTCTTATAGGATGTGTGTGGATTATAGAAAACTTAATGAAGCTAATATTAAAGATGGCTTTCCTATTCCCCTTATTAAAGAACTGCTTGATGAATTGGGGGGGCTTCCTTCTTTTCCAAATTGGACTTGAGATCGGGCTACCATCAAGTTCGCATGCATGATGAAGATATTCATAAGACTGCTTTCAAAACACATCAAGGCCACTTCGAATTTCTGGTATTACCTTTTGGCCTCACTAACGCTCCTGCTACTTTTCAGTCCTTAATGAATACCATCTTTAAACCTGTATTACGGAAGCATACTCTTGTTTTTTTGATGATATCTTGGTGTACAGTCCCTCATGGGACCAACATCTTATGGATGTTCAAGAGGTTTTAATGTTGATGAGGGTACATCACTTAAAAGCTAAGCAGTCTAAATGCACTTTTGGAGGTTCTAAGGTGGAATATCTTGGCCATGTTATTACAGGGAAAGGGGTCTCTACCGATCCTAAGAAAATTGAAGCTATTCAACAATGGCCATCCCCTAGCAATCTTAAACAATTGCGTGGATTTCTAGGCCTTGCTGGATACTACAGACGGTTCATTAAGGGATTTGGTGTCATAGCTCGTACCTTAACAGATCTATTAAAGAAAGATGCCTTCATGTGGCAAGAGACAACTTAAGTTGCTTTTGATTCTCTTAAAGCAGCCTTATGTGCTTCTCCAGTTCTTGCATTGCCTGATTTTTCAAAAACCTTTGTCATAGAGACTGATGCATCTGCTAAAGGATTAGGAGCAGTGTTTATGCAAGAGGGTCACCCAATTGCTTTTATTATCAAAGCTCTCTCTATTCGAAAACAAGCTCTTTCAGTTTATGAGAAGGAACTATTGGCAATCTTGTTAGCAGTCAAGACTTGGCACCATTATCTTACCTCCAAACATTTTATTATCCGCACTAATCAGCAAAGCTTGAAGCATCTTTTGGATCAGAAGATCATTACCCCATTACAACAAACTTGGTTGTCAAAGTTGATGGGCTATGATTATGAGATCATGTACAAGAAGGGCTGTGACAATAAGGCAGCTGATGCTCTTTCTCGAGCTCCTGGCTTAACCCTTCTTTCTCTCACTTTGAGTTCTTTTGACTCTTCATTCTTGGAGCAGATCAAACATTCATGGACTGAAGACCCCGTTTTAGCTTCGTTACTGGATCAATTAAAGCAGGGTCAAGTGGTCAAGAACAGGCAATGGGATGGTCACCTGTTGACAAGGAAGGGAAAACTTCTTGTTGGTAAAAATGCTTCTTTACGCAACAAAATCTTATCTTGGTGCCATGCTTCGGCTATGGGTGGCCACTCGGGATACAAACCTACTCTCGTAAGGGTAAAAGAGTTATTTTATTGGAAGGGTTACTCTAAAGATACACACCGGTTCGTTAAAGAATGTGCTACTTGCCAACAAGTGAAATATGACACTGCTGCTACTCCGGGTCTACTCAATCCATTGCCTATGCCCAGATCCATTTTTACCGATATTTCCATGGATTTTATATCTGGGTTTCCTAAGGTCCAAGGCAAAGATACAATTTGGGTGGTGGTTGATCGTTTCACTAAGTACGGTCATTTCATTCCTCTTTCGTATCCTTACACGGCAGCCACCTTGGCTCAACTATATCTTGATCACATATTCAAGTTGCATGGCAATCCTTTAACGATCGTCTCTGATTGTGATCCAGTTTTTATGAGCCATTTTTGGCAGGAATTCATGCGATTGCAAGGGGTGGAATTAGCTACTTCCAGTGCATATCACCCGTAATCGGATGGATAGACGGAGGTTTTAAATAGGTGTTTGGAAACTTATTTGCGATGTATGGTAATGGATTCTCCATTACAGTGGGTACGCTGGCTTCCCTTAGCTCAATGGTGGTATAATACCACTTATCATTCCGCTATCCATATGAGCCCGTTTGAAGCCTTGTTTGGATTTAAACCAAACATCCACATTCCATATATAGCTGGGGATACCTCCATCGCAGCAGTGGAAGATTTACATCGTGATAGAGAAGCTATGATTCAATTGCTCAAGCAATATTTATGCATGGCTCGTAATCGTATGAAGCAATTCGCGGATGCCCATCGTTCCGAACGCTCTTTTACAGTGGGGGAGTGGGTGTATGTTAAACTACAAGCTTATGTGCAATCTTCTATTAAGCTTCATCGCCACTCAAAATTATCCACACGTTACTATGGGCCTTTTCTTATTGTGGAAAAGTTCGGGGATGTTGCTTATCGTTTGGATCTCCCTCCTGACTCTATGATCCATCCCACTTTTCATGTTTCATTGCTGAAAGCTGCTCATGGCAATCACGCCTCGGTCATACCTCTCCCTACTGCGCCGCTTTTTATTCTTCAACCTCGTGCTGTTTTGGATCGCCGAGTAATCAAACGCAAAATGATACGAAATTCCGAGTCTGTGCAAATCATCAATCAACTTGAGTTTACTTAATGGATCCGCAATTTCATATCCTTCACAAATCATTGTCCTCGCTAAGTCTTTCAAAGTTCGTGATCTCGCCATGTACTTCTCTCCCTACATACATCCACAAGCGATCACATAATTATTGTTAGCACGACTCAAAATATTTATGTATACGCGTCTCCAAGCTAGATAATGGAATGATTGTTCCCACCTCAAGTCTGACCAAATAGATGTTAGAAAATTGATACAAAAGCTAACAAGTTCATATACACATAAAATATCAACATACGAAACTTGAAGATGTTAAGAATAAGTAATATCACTCTATAACAAATTACCATTTTGCCTACTTAAGTTTTTTTTAAGTTGATTGAACTAACTTATATTTTATCAAATGTTTTGGTTTTAGAATAACATTGGTTAAACAAGATAGTGTTTACTCTTTAGGCTAGTATGCGTTCTTTCTTTTAAATTTACCTTAACAAATGAACGAACAATAAAACTTACTCAAACGGATTATCTTATTTGGTCTATTTGTTAAGGAAAAAAATGTGTTAGTTCATGTTAGTTTAATTAAGTTTATTGTTAGTATAAACATAAACGAAGACAAGTAAACAACAATATACAAATTAAAGTTGAAGTAAAATCATCACCACATGACAATTTATCCAAAATAAAATGAACTAACATAAACAAACATAAATAAATGAACTTAAATGTAACACAAACGGACGTGAATGAACATACGAGAAGCATGTTCATATTTGTTTGTTTAATGAAGTGAACAAAGTTTTTTTTCCATGTTTGTTTGTTTATTAGAAAAGACAACATCAACAAACTTTCTTCCAAACAATTAATAAACGGTTTAATTAACTGTTAGCATACTTACTGTATATTTGCTAGAAAGTGACTGAATAAAATCATAGGACCATAACGAAGGCGGATAGTCTGCTGATATTCTCTTAGTGGTTTCGATGGTGGTGCCATCCTTAAGATTGGACCTTGGTGAATATAGTCGCTTTTTAGAGACAAAAATATGTAATACCCGAATATTTTTAATAGACAAGAAAGAAAGAATAAACGTGAATAAAAGGAGAAAATGCAATTTAACGCAAGTTGAGGGGTTAAAAGTGTCAAAAGGACAAAAAGAATAAAAGTTGGTGCATAAAGGTGGTATGGCCGCCCATAATCACCTGCACATTTCATTTATTTCAATTTTAGAGAGAGAAAGAGCAGAGAATTCACGGTTTTGAAGAAGAACAAGAAGAAGATCGAATTCAAGGTATGTTTTAGGTGATTTGAAGTGTTCTTGACTGATTTTCAGTCTCGGGTTTGTGCTTATATGTGTTTGTATGTTCGGTTGTGTGTTTTTGATGGGTTTTTAGGTGTTTGAGCTGATAGCAAACGGGTTTAAAGGAAGTTATAACCAAAATTACATAAGGTGAGTTCTAGAACCCCCTTTTTACATGTTCTAACTGATTTTGGGGCTGGAAATACATGTAAGTACGTTTTTATGAAAATAGGTATGTTACCCGTATGTGTATGTATGAATGTGTATGTGGGTGGGTGTAAGTTTGGGTTTGATTTGTGGTTATGTTCATGTTATGATGCTTAGAATGTTAGTGATAAGCTTAGAACATGATGAACTGATGAATTGGGATTGATTATGATGATTGATAATATGAGTTGGCTTCCATGCGCCTAAATAGGGGCCATGCATCCAACGGTCAAAATTGCTTAAGTGTCCCCCATGCGCCCAAACCCCATGCGCCCAAACCGTACCCATGCACCCAAACCGTACCCATGCGCCTAGGCACTCATGCGCCTGCATAGTGCCCATGCGCCTAGAATTGGCCCAGAATGACTAAGTGTTAGGCCATGCACCCCAATAGTGCCCATGCACCCAGAACCTTCCCATGCGCCTAAGTGTTCCCATGCGCCTAAGTGTTCCCATGCGTCCAGAAAGCCATGCGCCTGCATAGTGCCCATGCGCCTAAGACTTAGAATATTTTTCTGAATTTTGGGGAAAATGTAAAGTGTAGGTATTTACTTAGGATGTCCCGAGGATAATGTAAGTTGACTTTATGATGTTATATGTGATGTGATGGATGAGATTATGTCATGTACGATGATGTTATGCTTATGGATGGTATGTTTCCTTATGTTCTTTATTATGCATTATTCCGTGACATATGTATTATGAGTATGAGATGAACGTGAAGTATTATGTAACATAAAGCGGAAGTTAATGTTAATGATATGTGGAACATAAAGAAAGAAAGAATGCATTCATTAATGAACGAATGAATGTAAGAAAAGCCTTGCAAGCAATGTATGGAGGTTCACACCCAATGAAGGGTGTTAGCTCAACTGTATGCGGGTTAGCTACCCCGGAAGGATGCACACTGGGGTCTAATCCTTGTGATTGACCATATGTATGGGATCTTTGCCGCTTACCCCGGTACTGTCGTCAGGCCAGCGGGCACAATGTATGGGAGTCTAATTATAGACTTCGGCCCAGTACCCGCTTTATGCATGACGGTAGGGTATAACACATGGCATTGGTCTAAATGAATTTACCCCGGTACTGTGGTCAGGCCACCGGGCACAATGTATGGGAGTCTATTTATAGACTTTGTCCCAATACCCCATTTATGCATGACGGTGGGGTATAGCACATGGCATTGGTCCGAATGAATTTACCTCGGTATTGTGGTCAGGCGGCTACCGGGCACAATGTATGGGAGTCTATTTATAGACTTCGGCCCAGTACCCGCTTTATGCATGACGGTGGGGTATAGTCCGTGACATTGGCCCGGAATGTGAGGAAGGTAAAAGTGAATGTACGTGAAATATGGTAAGGAAGATAACGAATGATAACGATGATGTACGATGATGAATGAATGAAAGTTAATGAACGATGATGAAGATAATAATAAGATTATCTATTTGCACGTATGATGTATGAGCACATATGAAAGTAAAGAACGGTTTTAAAGGATAAGTAAAGTATTTTATTTATAAAACTAGAACTCACTCAACAACACTGACTTTTATGTATTTTCCAGTTGGCAGGTGATTGTTGCTGAGAATGGCACGGGGCAGCTACTTGGCATTTTTGGGATGACAACCATTTGTATAACAATGATGTTTTTGTGATGTAATACAAACTATGATATTTTGTAACAGTTAACTAGATTGTATTATTTTGCAAAAGCGTTCATTAATATATGAAATGGTTTTAATTAATTTCCGCTGCAATGTTTTAAATAATTTTATGGTTGATGTGCGATGAATGACCAACTGTGAGGTGCCTGGGAATGGGGCCTTACACAATATTTCTTTGACTAATTGAACTATTGCAGAAGAAAAATGGAGAAGAAAATGCATATACTGTTGTCATTACTACAAAAGATTGTTTGTTTAATAATGGTTTTAGAGGAGAATATATACACATGAACTCAATGTCACTCATCACCGACACAAGAAAATTCAAATTATATGGCCTATATTATTCGCTTTAAGCAATTTTTAGTCACAAATAGAATACCCGATTTGTGCCACTTTTGTGATCCACATGTATATGGGAGGATTTTGTAAAAGGTTTTTTTTCACGTGTAGTCTAGGGTGAGGGTATATAACTACAAGAATTATTCTTTTGTGCGGCAACTCTATTAGCGGCGACCTAAGCCATTAGTGGTGACAGTATTACTTGTCACCGCTATTGATTAGCGACCCGTTCCCGACTTTTCGGTTTTGGCCGTTGATTAGTCCCCAGATCTAACGGCTGGGGTTATGTCATACAATACCAATAGCGGTGACACTATTTCGGCGACTTGTCGCCGCTATTGGGTGCTTCTTTACCTGGGGCCTTTCCCTCACCCCAAATCATTTGCACCCATATCCACATAAAATCTGCATGTGGGGGTCATTTTAGCGGACAGAAAACCAGTCACAAGATCCTATCTTGTGGACTCTTTTGGCCCACCATATTTCGTGATTCGTATAATTTTGCTAAAAATTGTTTGAAATGCCAAC